>APFE031752626.1:0-98287 GCA_000404065.3 Pinus taeda | reverse complement strand
CTTACAATCTCTATATTCTAAAACAAGAAATTTAAACCTAGGGAGACCAAGATTAAACTGTTTGGTCCTCCCTTTAACTAACAGTAGCGATACCAGGAAAACTTTACAAAATTTGAAGGCAATTGAATGGACTTGAAGTAGCCTTCTTCATATGGAGACTGTTTGAGCAAATATGGAGCATTGCAGCAAGAAAAGTACAACATATTTGGCCCGTGAAATGCCAATCATGAAATATGAATACCTGCTGCAGCAGGAGCTAACACATGTGTCTGATTGTATGCTATATTTTTACTGCACCTGGTTACTGTTTATATGGTTCTGATGCATAGATTAAAGATCAACATTTGATGAATTAACAGAATCATAATTTTGCAAAACAAAATTCTAGTTTCATTAAACACAGTTGTGTATACATGTGAGTTTCATTAACTAAAGTAGTGTATATGAATCTGATTATGGAAATGAAAAATTATTGACTTGCTGATACTAATTCACCCCCCACTCTTAGTATTATTTCCAACACAACAAGCCTCTACGACTATGATTCATTGATTAATGATTCATGATATGACAATAGTTATACTTGTGTGGTTTAGAATGTAAATTAACCAACAATGGCATAAAATGGATACAGGAAACAAAGTAAAAATGTGGGTAAAAACATACAAATTCAACCACCAATAGGCCTGAGGGTGGTAAGGAGTTGATTTCATGTGCTTGATCTTATGATGGCTTAACAGATTCTCAATCATGTGTGAGGTGAATTGAGTGCCTTGATCAGTGACTATCTCTTTAGGATATCCAAACTTGTAAAACACATTCTCCCTTAAGAACTCAGCCACTTTCTCTTCTATGGCTACCTTGACAGCCTTGATTTCAACCCACTTTGTTAGGTAGTCAGTACACACAATTATGTACTTTTTATGTCTTGATTGTGGACTAATGGGACCAATGAAATCCATGCCCCACTTGTCAAATGGCTCAAAAGTCACTTGAGGTTGCAAAGGCATTTCATCCCTGGGAGTAGCTTTCCCCACTCTTTGTCACTAGTCACATTCACTGGTATATCTTCTTACATATTGGTGGAGAGTGGCCCAATAGTAGCCAGCTTGTAGCACCTTGAAGGCTATCCTTTTGGCTACAAAGTGACCTCCACAAGGCCCATCATGATAGGCCAGAAGGATGTTAAAAAATTCCTCCTCCCGAACACATATTCTCACAATTTGATCTGGGCCTAGCTTGAAGAGATTGCCCCCAATCCAAATTAATGGGGCACTTTTCCTTATCTGCTCTTTTCCTTGGAGAACGGATTTGGAGGGAATTGTGCAACTACTAAGTAGTTTGATATGTCATCAAATCATGGAGAGATAAATGAAATAGAAAATAAATGCTCATCTGGCAGTTGGTCATCAACCATTCCTTCCTCACCTGCAAGAAAAGCCAATCTTGAAAAAAAATATGCAACTACATTTTCACTACTAGTCTTATCAATGATATTTAGATCAAATTGCTATAACAAAAGAAATCACCTAATAATTCAAGCATTCACATCAAGCTTGTTCATTAAATATTTAATAGCAACATGGTCAGTATGTACAAAGGTCTAGTAACAAGTGATGTAATGTCTAAAATTATTCAAGGAATGGACAACAACTAGGAGCTCTTTTTCAGTCATAGTATAGTTCAATTCAACCTTGGACATATTTTTGTTGATGAAGTAAATGGCATAAGGTATATTTTCATCTATCAAGCCTATAATTTCTCCTATAGCTTTTTCATAGGCATCAACATGGATGTGGAAACGAAGAGCCCAATTTGGGCCTCAAAGTATAGGTGTAGTAGTCAACTTTTCCTTTAGGGTTTCTAGGGCCTCGTGGCAGCTTCCTGACCATAAAAATTCAAAGTCCTGGCCAATAGTCCAAACAAAGGTGAGGCTACCTTTCTAAAGTCTTTTATGAATCTCTTGTAGTATCTAGCTAAATCTAAGAAACTTCTGACATCCCTCTGCTTTTAGGAGTAGGGACCCTCTTTATGATAATGATCTTATTTGGGTCCACTTGCAGTCCTTCCTAGGATATTGAGTGACCTAGAACAGTCCCTGAAGTCATCAAAAACTCACACTTCTGAGGACTAAGGGATAAGTTCATTTCAATGCATTTTTTTAATACTTTGCCCAAGTTATAGATAGCATTTAGGAAATCACACCCATAAGGGGTGAAATCATCCATATAAATTTCCACAGAGTCATGGACTAGCTCTACAAAGATGCTCATGATTTCCCTTTGAAAAGTGGTAGGGGCATTGCATAATCCGAAAGGAAGGAACATATAAGAAACGGTATGTCAAGGACAAGTGAAGGTGGTTTTATCTTGGTCCTCTGGGTTGATCTGGATTTGATTGTAACCACTGAATCCATCCAGCAAAGAGAATAACTTCTTTCCTTCCAGAACATCTAATACATGATCAATGATGGGTAGACAGAAATGGTCTTTTCTGTGGCTTTATTTATCTCTCTATAGTCCACACATATCCTCCACTTCCCATTTTTCTTTGGAACCAGAACCAGAGGAGATACCCACTCAATATCTGAGATGGGGTAAATGAACCCCACATCCAACAACTTCTGCAGTTCTTCTTTGACTATATCCTTGAGGGTTGGGTTCATTCTCCTTTGAGGTTGGTGCACTAGCTTGCATCCTTCCTTGATGTAAATGTGGTGAGTATACACTAAAGGGTGCACTCCCTTCATTTCCTTGTAACTCTAGGCAAATGCATCCAACTTTTTTCCTAACATGTCACATAAATCGTCTTCTTGATGTGCAAAGAGAGGGGTTGATTTTCAATGTTCTTTCTACACCAAATTCTATCATCTTGACATGAGTAGGACTTGAGTCAACTAGGCACAAATTAGTCCAAGGGTTATCTTCACCTTTCTTCGCTAACTCCTCAAGCAACATGGTGTTGGGGGGCTGATTCATGAGGATTTTCTCAATCAGTCGTCTTCATTAGGTTACCCCCTCCTATATTAGCATCTAGGGTACAAATCGAGGAAGAGTAGACATCATCTTCACCTTCCTCCTCCTCTTCTAACCATAAAGGTAAGTCATGCTCGAGAGATGGTTGAGCAGGAGGGTACAAGACCAATTTTTTGGAAAAATGCTCATTTTTAATGGTCATATTCCGAGCCCTGCAACTTATGTAATAATTAGTAGTGGCTAACCATGGACCTGTCTATAAGCTGCAAGACTGTTGTGGTATTTCTTAATGATCCTTGGAGATTCAGTTTAAGCATAGTCTCCTTAGTCATAACATTTATGGAATCCCCAATATTGGTCAAGGTATTGGGGACAATGATACCATTTATGTGCACATCTACCACAGGACTTCAAGGATCTAGATACGTTGGGAAAATCACCCACCCCAACATTAAGTCAGATAGTTGTCCAATGAAATTAATGGTAGGGGTGTCTATCTTTCACCTTCGAGGATGTTTGAAACATTTCTCCTTGATTAACTTGTTGTATATGGGGATATCCTTGATAGCTTGAAGGAGCGGGATTTTAACACACGTGTTTTTCAATTCACCCAAAAGTTCACTATCTTCTGGGTGCACTGGATAGGATGGATTAATCCCTTAGGAAAAGGAGGTTGATTTGCTTGATGAAAACTCTCCTCCTTTTCCTCTTCAAGCTCCTCAGGTGGAGATGGAGTTTGATTATCTTGAAGCACTCTTCCAAACTTGAGGTTAATTTCTTGAATTTCTATAGCATAGACAAGGTACAATGTTCCCCATTGTAGACCTATTGTGTCTGTCTATTCTTCAAGTTCAAATTTGGTTGAGCAGGCATCTGAGGTTGCTTAGGTGGAGCAAGGTGAAGGAGTTTTGGTTGAGATGGAGGTGGAGGTAGTAAGGCTGGAGATTGGTTGTATGGGGGCCTCTACCACTGGGATGGTGCATTCCACTAAGGTTGTGGAGGAGTATATGGCTGAAATGGTTAGTTGGTAGGTTGGGAATGGTATTGAGGTGCAAAATATTAGGAATACGGTGTGGACCATGAAGGATGAGTAGGAGGGCACCAAGTGGGAAACTAGATGAATCTACAGGAGAGGTCAGAGGTGATAGAATGATGGAATAGAGATGAATCTATAGATCAGAGGTGACAGAATGATGGAAGAGAATAATTGTCAAAGGTTTGATAGAGGTATATCGTTAGTGTGTGTTGTCTTTGATATTTGATGAATGAACTAATTGATAAAATTATAAACAGGATGTGATAGAATGCATTGTAGTTCTGTTTATAGATGTCATAAAATGCAGGGAAGTTCAGAGAAATCAATTCAGAAGTGATGTATGATGGAAAATAATGTTATAATAGGTCAATTCAGAGGTAACAGGGAAATGGTACAAAAGAACAGAATGTTGGAACAAAGTACTACAAATCAAAATCAATAAGTTGAAGAAAAAGGATGTTTTCAAGTATGTTAAGTTGTATACGTGGGTTCACTATTCAAAAAGAGCGTATACACATGGGTTGATTGTACAAAAAGAGCGTATACATATGCATGCACTTTCACAAGAGGAAAAACATGTATGGGATGAAAAATTAAGGAAATTAAAGTGAAAGAATACCAAGGGTCAATACCATGGTATTAGCCATAATATTGAGTGGAGTAACGACTATTTGATCTCGTATAAGAATACCATAGGTTCTAAGCATTGTTTTGGTCTGAGGTATCGAGCAAGGATAAAAATATATAAGGAGGAGAAGATCAAAGGGCTAAGAGCACAAGTAAATAATATCCTATGAAGTGTTAGATCAAAATGAAGTATGCATGTTATGGGTTTCTAATGCTTTGCTTGATCTGAACTAAATATGCACCTAAGTGTTTGTCGATGGATGAGATCTAATGATGGATCAGGATCATAATGACTTATCATTATGTGATCTGATAATGGATAGGCTAGAACTGAGTGCTAACAAATGTTTTGTCCTTTAAATGATATTATCTTGGTATGTTTGAAGTCTGGAATAACTGAAAATTTATAAGTAAGTATTTGTAGATCCATACATTAGTTCGCCTTGGTGAAGGCACATATACATGCTGGTTCAGCACTTCCAAGTAGCGTATGCAAAAGAAAAGCTTATTATTCAAAGATGACTGATCTATTTGGTCAGTGCTATTGTTTTATTGTTGTCTATCAATGATGTCTTCTTAGATATGAAAGTAGAGCTAAATGCATAAGGAGATTGAGTATGGTTGATTTATTGATTGATTAAGAAGGGTGATCTTTTCTGCTATCTATTTAGAACTCTGTAATTTGATAATAGATCTTGAGAATGTCATTGGTTGGTACAGTTTTGATTTAGAAGTTTTATGATTCAATATTTTTAGAGGTATACGCAAGTTGGGTTAAAGGAGGTAGCATATACATGTAGGTTGACTTCATTGAATAAGCATGTACATTATGACATATGATTTTTGAGGTTGCAGTTGGTTCTGGTTGTTGATGCAGTGTTCTGGGTTCAAATTTGCGTACTGGTTACAATGATATGTCTGTTCTAGTTGATTGGTTGAATTTTGATGAAGGTTTGAATGAATGGTTGGTTCAGTTGTGTCAGAGGTTCAGTGATTGTTTGATTCAGTGTGTCATAGGTTTCCGTGATTGATTGATTCAGTTGATTCGTATATTGATGGTTGGGATTCAGTTATATCAGAGATTGATGATTGGGTTTCAATGATTGTTCGATGTAGATGTATTATAGTAGTGATTGATTTTGATATTCAATGTTACTAATGGGTATAGTGTGAAAATTTGATGAAACGTGGCCTTCATAGTGTGTTGTGGTCTACCAAGAGTATCCAGTCTAAAAATTTATGAAACGTCATCCCTGGAAGATACTGAGGGTTGGAGCCTTTAGTGAGGAAGTCGAATCTTCCTACCAATAGTGGCTAGTGAATAGATTAGGGGGTTGGATCTCCCTTCCAGTAGCAGCCAGAGAATGAGAGAAGGTCGTAGCCTTCTATAGGCCGGCACCTACGTACTGGTAAACATATCAGCTAGTACAAGATCTAGGGGGTTGTAGCTCCCTTCTAGTAGAAGCTGGAGAATGAGAGAAGGTTGTAGCCTTCTGCAGGTGGGTTCCTATGTACTAGTATGAGTTTGCACCAATACAAGATTGTAAAAAGATTATTCTTATATTAAAAAGAAGATAGAGACAACAAAAACAGGTGGTTTTTCTCCCGAATTAGGTTTCCACCTTAAATTTTGGCATTCATGTGTGTTTCTTATGTGTGATGGTTTATTATGTTATTACTGCACCTGGTTACTAGTTAATGTCTAATAAAGTATTGATGCACTGATTAAAGATCAACATATGATGAATTAAATGAATCATAAGTTCATTGGATATATGTTGGTTGCCTTAAGAAAAGTGGTGTGCACAAGCGAATTCCCTTCACTGAAGTAGCGTATATAAATCTAATCATGACATGGAAAAATTTATTGATTTGTAAATATTGATTCACACCCCTCTCAGTATTATTCCCAACAATTGGTATCAAAGCGGGTCCTTTTGTAGAAGCTTGATCACTTGAAGGAGATCCATAGAAACAATGGGAAAGAAGCTAAAGAAGAAAGTTCCTAAGAAGAAGAAGACATCTCAAAGGAACAGTAACAGTGGGAGATACAATTAGCTATTATGTGGAAGCAACTCTTCAAATTCAAAATCACCTCAGAATGAAGATGAACAAGCAAAAGAATTAGCAGGTATGAATTTGTTGTCCTCTGGTGATACATTTCTCTCTTCATTTGAAGATAATGAATGTGACAGTGAAAGAACTAAATTTTATATTATGGACGAAAGAGAAAGAAAACAAATAGAGGCAGAATTTAAAAACTTCACAAACACAACTAGAGATCAAAACGATATAATTGATAAAAGGGAATGTACCTACAAAGGAGGAGTTATGAGGTTACACGCTTAGTTGGAGGAAGGAAACAAAATAAAGAAGAAGTACAAAGAAAATGAAGATCAAAGTCAAAGGCTACAAGATGAAGTAATATTATTGAGAAATGAAGTGAATAAAAAGGACACAACAACCAAGGAACTTATAGAAAGAACCAGTTACACTGAAGGTCTTGAAGTTGTGATCATTTCTCTAAAAGAAGATCTTAAAAATTCAAATAAGAAGAATGAAGAACTACTTCAAGCATTTTAAGAACTAGAAAATGAAGTTCTCGGATTAAGGCAACAAGTGGAAGAAGGAAGAAAAGTTGAAGAAATAATGAAGAAGAAGTATCTTGAAAAGGAAGAGAAATATCAAGTTGAGGTAAATATCCTAAAATGTAAATTAGAAGAAAATAATAAAATTTTACGATTTCAAGATAGTAGTAAGATTTTGGATGATATTCTTAGTAGTCAAATGTCTCCTTCCATCAAATTTGGTCTTGGTTTTCATGAAACTGATCAAGGTGAATCTAGCTCACAAACTAAAGCAAGGAACTCTCATGCAAAATCTGAAATGCTCAACAAGGAGATAAGAGGTCAACCCCATCAACAACCAAGGAAAGAAAGTCTTCAAAGAAAATCATTTATTCCTAACCATGGAAGTGTTAATCAATTCTTTCCTCTGATGAATAATGTTGAATGTTTTATATGTCATAATTTTGGACACCTTGTAGCAAGATGCAAACATAGAATGGTTCAAGCTAATAATCATCACACATAAAGGTCATCATCTTCCAGATAATTTAAGGGATATTGTTTTTATTGCAATATGTCTGGTCACAAAGCCATTGATTTGTTTAGAAGGAACCGAAACATATAAGATGTTATGCTTGTAACAAGTTTGGGCATATAGAAAAAGAATGCAAGAGAAAATTTCGTCCAACATATGAAAAGGAGAAAACATCATCACACTCCAAGGTATGGAAGAAGAAGGAATTACAGTCAAAAATATGTGACATAACTCAATATATAGATAGAAAAGACTCAAGAGGAATTAAAAGTATGAAATTTCAGTGTTCTAATTGTTTATGGGAAAACTAATGTCTATTCAGATCTGCTAGTCCCACTAAGACGGGTAGCTATCTTAGAAACAAACAATTCAAAGTAACTTGTGTTTTCATTCATGAGAGATAGACAAGAGAGAAATAGAGAGTACCAACCTCAATCTTTCGCTTGGCTCCTTGCTTGTTCCCTCTCTCCTTTGATAGAGCTTTCACCACTCCTTTCTCACTTTTCCCACTTCAAAGAACACCTGTAGAGTCAAAGCAGCAAAATATCATCAAAGCATAGAAATCTATAACCATAAACAATGTAGAACCATATGTACATTAACCATACAAATGCATACTCAAATACAAGATTTAGAAATATACAAGTATATGGAGGAAAACTCAAATAGATTTATTGATAGAAGTAGTAGAAGAGAGGATTACAACCCAGCTGTCTGATCCAGCATCATCCTCCCAGCATGAAATCCCTCTTCACCTCATGAAAAGCAAGATCACCCAAAAATGCAATGTCTTCAAAGAGAAACTAGCAGCACTTCCTTAAAAATTACAAAATTCCATCCTTTGGATCTCTAGGATGAGGGATCCATATATAGATATTTGCAGGGGGGTGAGTCAGCTTCTAGGATTTTGATTAGTGTCATTTCACTGATATTTCTTGGTTCCACTTGGATATTTCATGATCTCTTACTCATCCCTAGGCAAATTCAGAGAGGCAAGTATCATATGAGCAGTTTCTAGAAGATTCTTTGAGTTTCCACCTAGAAAACTACCTCTGTCATTTGTCTACTCTCGCTCATCGCACCCTATAGAAGGGATTTTTATTATGCATCGCACCCCTTGTGTGTAACAGGTGAGATGCATCGCACCCTTAGCACTTAGCAGTTTGTATGGTCTAGTTTTGATCAATTCTAAATAGTTTTTTAGTGAGAACTTCTAGGAAATGATGTAATCAATTGACCTTGATCCTTTAAGGTATGAAAAAAAACTTTTAGGGGTTTAGAATTCCTTGGTTTATGGACATATGTGATTGAGGTTGCAGTGCCCAAATATGTCTATAATAGTTTCCCCCGAAAGCATGAGGTCGTAAATCTTCTGATGTCAGGTGAAATGCTTTATCATGAGGATCCAAGGTTTTTCGAACTGGAAGGTGACCTGTAATAAGATACAATACAATACATTATCTTCATAATATTTTCATGATCTAGATGAGGTGGGAATTCCCATGCTTAGCTTTATAAATTCATTTTCATGTACATAGGATAGACAATCGTCTGTGTGGCAGACTAATGATTCTGGTAGAGCCATCATCCCTTAGCTTGGATGATTATCTGTGCAGCTATGGAGTACATTTGATGTCTTTATTTTCCTAAATATGTTGCAGCCCGGATGGATGAAACTAGATCTGGGGTATTCAAAATCGTTCAATATTTGCCTGAAGTACAAGTCGATCCATGTGAAAAGATGTTCTGATGTAGAACATGGAAAGACATCACCTGATTACTAGCCAATGATGTAAGTTGTTAACAAGCACAAGAGGAATCACCGATAATGATAATGATACTCAAGGTACTGCAGTAAAATTCACGTGGTGTGAATATATGAGTCGATGTCGAACACCATGCAAAATCTTTCGATCGAAGGCCATTGATGTAAACCTGTCGTCAAAAGTGATAAACTTGCCATTGAGGCATGCAAGCTTCAAAGTACTGAAAGGGTTGTTCCTAAGTCAACTTCTTGGATAATGAGTTGATGTCGACAAGAAGTGACTCGTCATAGGAGGCCTTAATGAATCCCACATCTACAACACGAAACAGAGCAAATGATTTTGTGTAGGTGAAAACAATCTGATGATACAAGGTTCAGGGTGGTGGTCATGAAGGAATGGAGTGTGAAGGTATTGCAGCGGATGAAGCGTTAGCTGGGTTGGTGAATTCTCTGAGAAACTTCTCTTGAACATATAGGCGACCCCAAAAATGGATGGTACGGAGGACCAATGGTGATATGGCCGGTGAACGGAATAACCTAACCCAACTCAATCATGGTGACGGAGTGAAAGTGTCATGTTCAAGAGCAACCTGCTACCAATGAAATTCTTCAAGTTTTCTTCCCTTTTTCCCCAGTCACTGCTGACCAGTACCTCTTTATTTTTATCAATCTCAAGGAGTATAACATATGCTTGTTCTATAATTTTCCCTTCGGGCAAACCTGTCACTATGTTTTAGCGAGCCTAGCGATGGTGAAACTCACTCTTGTCCATATAGATAAGTTGTTTGATATTGTTTTAACGAGTTTAATGACAAAGATAAGTCGGTCCTTTTTAGTTTTAGAGAGTTTGAAAAGAGACGAAAAGGAAACTCCAGTAGTCCTCTTTTGTAGTATAATCCCTTAAGTCTGAAAAAGTAAAAAATAATACGAAAGGGATGACTGTTCTGATCACTTTAGCGAGCCGAAAAAGACAAGCGCTCGATCTTTTTGTGTAATGATCCCTCAGGTCCAAAAAAGATTAAAATATAGAGGAGGGATGGCACTTCCAATCACTTTAATGAGCTGGAGAGGCCAATTTCTCAGAAATCTTTTTATATTTTACAAGTCTAAAAAGAGCTTAAAAGAGACTCATTTTTTAGGAATGAGTGATTTTTTCGGGTAGCAGCTGGTTCCAAGTAAGGTTTGGAACTTTTTCAATCACGACAATGTAAAGAAGGTGGCTAATAGAATCACTCATCGTAATTGTTCCTCAAAAGGGTAAACAATCAAGTGGAGGCGTATGATCGGCTAAAAAGTGGAGGTGATGGTAAGAACACGACCAAGGCTCAAAAGCTAATAGCTATGCAATCACAAAGGTTATTTACTGAAGGTGGGTTCATTTTTTAATGAGCTTGAACTCTGGGGGAACATAAGCTCATTGCTAGGTTTATTTTTTAATGAGCTTGAACTATGGGGGAACATAAGCTCATTGCTAGGTTTATTTCTTAACGAGCTTGAACTTCGCGTAAACCTGCTCATAATAATAGTCAGAGATGTTCAATTCACCATTAACACTATGTTCTCTTGATGGTCGTACTACCTGTTCAATTTCTCCATCAAATTGATTAGAAATGTAAATACATGCTTGAAAAATGAGTTAAAAACCGATATCTTACTTGAATTACATGAACAATAACATAAAAGTAGTTTTACCTCTCATTTTTACCATTTCATTCAAATTTGGGATTATTGGAGCTCTGGAGGTGTTTTCCCCTCGATTTTCATCAGCTGATTCTGGGAGATTTGGTGGACTATTTTCAGTGCCGTCTGGACTAGGTAGGAGCTAACCCTAAGCTCTTCAAGTGCATCCTTTCCTTTTCTGATTTTGAGCATCTTTTCCTGTTTTTCTAGGCCTCAGGGGTTTGAACAATTCGTTCTCTCCCCATCGCACCTAGTATACATCGAAAGGTGTGATGCATACTGAGCTGGCCATTGTCCAGTCAGTATCCAACCCACCCTGTACACAGGTAGGGTGCGATGGGCGCAAGGAGGAAAGTTTATGAATTGTTTTTTCATGGAAATTTTTCCTATTTTTGCCCAAATCAGGATCCTAATTCTTCTCTCTTTTTTTTTTTCATAGATTCATTGGATCAAGATGGTCATTACATGGCATGAATGCGAGCATGAAGAAGAGGATATGATTGCCTTACATGATTTGGGTATGGTTACTGCATTGCAAAACTATGGCTTGCTCAAATTCTTCCACATATCCAGCATGAGGCAACAAATCAATTTGTTGCAATATTTTCTCAATGCATGGGATCCTACCAACCAAGTGTTCTAGATTAGAGTTAAATCCATACCTTTGACAGTTGAGGATATCTACTTCTTGACCGGTTTATCGAGGCATGGTGCCCCTCTCTCACTATTAGGATCTATCCGTGGGGGTGAATCCGTGAGCGATTATATTCGCTGATTCTATAAAGATGGATCTCAACTGAGAAGGGATGGAAAGATCAGTATTCGAGATGTTACTGACCGGTCCTTGAGGACCATCTTATTCACCTTTGCTAGATTGATTGGTAGCGCAGCTCTTCACTTGGCCAATAGGTCCTATATGCAGTATGCCTTGGAATGCCTCGAACCAAAGGTATTCAACTGGTGTGATGCAATACTTCTGATTATAAAAGAACAACTTACTGAGGTGAAGAATGGAAGATCCAAGAACTTTGGTTATGGTTCTATTATGACCAATTTTTCCTTGGAGAGGATTCCACTGATGCAGCCACAGTACATTTCACTCAGGCTGCCAACACCGACGGAACCACGGATGCAAAGATGGGTTGATCTTATGGCCAGACATGCTAGTCAGTCAGAAATTTCATTCTCTAATGCCTTCTTTGAGTGGTTCGACCATCAGGAGATGGTCTTTGCTGAGTATTCATATGTTGGAATGGATTTCCGAGGTGACCCAGATTTGGTGCTGCCAGCTGGCGAGCAAGTGGGGTGTTATAGGTAAAAAGATCTGACCATATATCTGCTTATTGCTTTTATAATTTTCTTGTGTATTTTAAATGTTATCAAGACTAATCAAACCCATATATTTGTGCAGATATTAGACCAGTGCGACTAGCAGTGTGCCCGAGGGTAGCAGCTGTCGTTCTAGCAGGAGAGTCTATAGGGAGGGCTTTCCTTCGTGATCTAGACGTAGCTGAGACCCTTGCAGTATTGCAGGATCAGATCAAGGGTCTCACCCTTGGTATTCAGGATGTGAGGACTAATGAGTTACCTCTGAGATTATAGCGCCATACTACTGGCGTGTCGATTCGATGGACTAGGTTCTTATGTATGATTGCATAGGCGGTGACTTGTTATCACCAGCACCATTAGTCTAGGGTGCTTTCCTGCATTTTTGAGTTTTTGGGTTGTATGACCGATTTTTGTCCTAGACACATAACATCTTGTAAAAGACTATAAACAGTTATATATATTTTTTATTTTTGGAGTTTTATTTTGGTTAAGTTATATGATCCTGATGCAAATGTTGATTGAAATTCTTTTCTTTTATAAATGCTGCAAATGTGTATCTAAAACATGATTTGCTAATGAATTAGTTAATGTGTTTAAGTTTCTGGAAATGTGTTGATATTGAATAGAATCAAACTACCTTTCCAAAATCCTGACCCTTAGGAACATACGATAGATAGCTGGATTCTGAACGGAATAGATGCCAGTAAGATGTAGGATGACGAGTTGTGAGTCTAGCCTAATAACAAGTCTAGCCTAATAACAAGGATGATGGCATCAAAGAGAAGCTCTATCAATGCGCTATACTCAGCGATGTTGTTCATTGACAGACCAATACATACCCCTTTGAAACTCACTAACTCGCTGCTTGGATCAAAAATGGCCCAGGCTGCAGAAGATAAGTTTGACGCACTACGACTAGCTCCATCGGTGTATCCAACAAATGATTCCAATAGGTTTGACATCTAAAAAAAATGCAAAAGTGGATCACCTAACCAAAAAAATCACTCTTGACGAAAACAAAAATGTAACAAAAGCATATAAAGGGATTACTATACTTAATCAAGCATAGTAACGCTTAAGGTACAACCCATTTCGGGGTTGTGAAAATGGAATCCCATCATAATATACTAGCTCGTAGGCTCCTTTTGGTAATACTCACTTAACAATTTAGGGGTCCATCCACAATGATTGGAACTTACCTGCTCCCAATTTATTGGATTCCTGATCGTAAAGTAGGACCAGGTCACCTTCTGAGAAGACGCGGAGTTTGACATTTTTGTCAAATTGCACCTTGACTCGTTTCTTATGAGCTTCGTTAGCCAAGGTGACATCATGACGAGTTTCATCCAGTTGGATTAATTCCAAGAAATGAGCCTCTTCCTCTGAAGTTCCGGGGAGAAGGTAGACTGCGAGCTTGAGAGATGAAATTTCACATTGAATCGGTAAGACCACTTCCAGGCCATACACCAGCTGAAAGGGTGTAAATCTGGTTGCATTTCTCACCGATGTCCTATATGCCCATAAGGCCAAGTATAAGATTAGGTGCCAACTCTATTTGTGGACTCCAATCATCCTTTGCAGCATGCGCTTCAGGACTTTGTTGATGGCCTCAACTTGTCCGTTAGTTTGCATATAATACGGAGTAGAACTATTGTGGGACAGTCCTAATTTGGCATCCAATTCAACCATCATGTGATTGCGGAAGTGCGATCCATGATCTGTGACTATAGCTTGTGGAACACAAAATATAGAGACTACATGATTGAAAAAGAAAAGAGCAGTCGTTTCACCGTTGTTGTTTAATGTAGGCATTGCCTCGACCCATTTTATAAAATAGTCAACTGCGACTATGATATACCCATGCCCCCCGGCCGAGGTGGGGTCACATGTCATGAAATCTATGCCCCATTTGGCAAATGGCCCAACAACAATTACTGAGTGCAGAGGTGTGGGTGGTATTCCGGTTTTGCGATCGATGATTTGACAAGCATGGCAACTTCTGACTGCAATTATGCAATCTTTGAACATTGTTGGCCAAAAGTAACCTGCTCGTAAGATCTTTTATGTCATAGCATAACCAAATTGATGCGCCCCACATGCGCCTGAATGGCAATCATTCAGGACTTTTTTAGCCTCCTCATGGGTGAGGCACCTTCGCAGAACTGTATCGATACCACGATGGTAAAGTGTATCACCGATGATTATGTAGTCTTTAACTTGGTATCGAGTACATCGTTGTCCTGAGCGAGAGGTATTAGGCTTGTATGTTTGGTTTTGGAGATAGATTATTATATCTCCGTACCACGGATTGCTCAACGATATCAGAAACAAAGATTCATCCATGATTGATGTTTTGGATGTTGAATCGTCGGATGACGATGGTAAGTCGCATAGTAACTCCACGAAAATTAGAGATTTCTTTGATTTGGATTTTACAAATTCCAGATCAAACTCTTGTAAAATGTTATGCATTTCGAATATTTGCCCCCAAGTAACTGACGCGACAAAATGTAAGTCATAGGGTTGCAATCTAACAAAATGGTAGTTTTGCGAAAGAGGATATAGTGTCAAAATCTTTGTATTGCTTGAACAGCTACAAGAGACAGATTTTCAACATAGGAGTACTTTCTTTCTCTATCATTTAAGTTTCGACTTAAATAATAGATAGGATGTTCGATTCCATTGTCTTCTTGAGCTAAAACCATTGCGATGGTCGTATCTGTTGCAGCTAGATACAGGTTAAAGTATTTTTTATAGTCAGGAGTGTACATTAGTGATGCTTTTATTGCGGATTCCTTTAGAGCATCAAAGGAAGCTTGCGCAACCTGATCCCAGTTAAAGGGAACTTCTTTTTTTAAAAGACGTGTATAACCTTTAACAAGTTTGGCATAATTTGGAATGAACCTCCTTAGAAAGTTTGCTTTCCCTTGGAGTTTATGAATCTAAAGCAAATTTGAAGGTGGAGGCATATCAATGATTGCCTAAACCTTACATGGGTTGAGTTGAATCCAGTCCTTAGAAACCAC
This sequence comes from Pinus taeda, assembly GCA_000404065.3. Classification (NCBI taxonomy): domain Eukaryota; kingdom Viridiplantae; phylum Streptophyta; class Pinopsida; order Pinales; family Pinaceae; genus Pinus; species Pinus taeda. Next base: position 82,747 of record APFE031752626.1, on the reverse strand, counting down.
GAAACCAAGTAAACGAATGGAACTGACACAAAACACACATTTGTGTGGATTGAGTCGTATCTTGTAGTGTTGGCAACGTAGAAATATAGCTCTCAAATGTTGCGGATGGTCGGTCTACTTTTGCAAATGATCCAATAGATCGTCAAGATACGGTTGAACGATGTTCATGATGTCATAGAAGGCATAGTTCATATCCCTCTGAAAAGTTTCCCCTACATTCTTTAAACCGAAAGGTAGTTTACGGTACATGAATGTGCCCCATGAACATATAAATGCAGTCTTCGACTGGTCTTGTGGGCAAATATTTATTTGAATATACCCGGAAAATCCATCCACGAATGAAAAGATTTCGCGTCCAGTGCATTCATCAATTATCTGGTCGATGAAGGGTGTAGGGTAGTTGTCCTTTGGACAAGCTTGATTCACATCCGTGTAATCAATGCACACTCTAATCGTTCCTTTCTTTTTCATCACAGGAACAATATTCGATACCCAATCAATAAGAGGAACCAGGTAAATGAAACTAGCATGTAAAAATTTTTCAACTTCTGCCTTGATGGCAGCGGCTTTCTTCCAGTGTACTTGTCGAAGCCATTGTCGTACCGATTTGACATCTAGATACATCTTGATTTTGTGTTCAACTATGCTCAAGTCTATGCCTGGCATTTCTTCATATGACCATGCAAAGACATCTCTAGATTCACGAAAGACATCGCAATATATTGTAGGTTTTAACCCCATACAGAAATTACCTGCATACGAATTCTAAATCACATGAAAAATAAAAATGTGAGAGCATAACACATAAAACACATATACACAAAGATTTCCCACTGGATCCCAAAACCGGGACAACTAGCTTGATTTTTCATTTTATTCCTTTCAATGTTACAATACATATTTATACATGCTGAAGCATCCAATACCATGGACCGAAAAACCATCGCATCCAAAACCATGGACCGAAAACCATCGCATCCAAAAAAAAAGTGCGAAAATCATGCACAAAACCATAGGTGGGTCTGCCCAACCTAACATAGGGTCCAAAACCAAAATTTTCCAGGGCACTGCCTCGGACCCCATAAAGTGGGGTTACGGGTACCCCTCAAACTCCCTGTTAACTATGTGGAAAGAATATAACACAACCCAAGAATCTCCCACTTGTTTTTTTCTTTGCACAGGGGGCCACAGGAGAGCTTAGTCATTTTTCCAGCCCTGAAACACCCATTGTTTCTCTACACCAAGAGAACTTCTCAGAGCTAACAAATTTTGTCAATGCATCTACAGTATTCTTCAAAGTGTCCACCTTTACCAGCAACACATTTTTGTCTTCTATCATATCCCCACAAAGTGATACTGAACATCAATGTGCTTTTCCTTTGAATGATAAGCAAGGTCCTTTGCCAAGAAAATTGCACTTTCGCTATCACAGTCTACCCTTATAGCTCCTGTACTAACCCCATACTTGAACACAATCTCTACAACCAAACTGCTTGTTTGCTTGCATTAGTGGCTGCGATGTATTCTGCCTCTCTAGTTGATAGTGCCACTACAGATTGTTTCTTATCATCCAACTGACTGCACCTCCAAATAGGTTAAACACATACCCACTTGTAGATCTTCTCTGATCCAGATCTCCAGCCCAGTCTGCATCAACAAAGCCATGGATATCCAACACTCTATCCAATCCTGGTCTTCCTTGGTAGCACAAACCATAATCACTAGTGCCAGCAAATACCTGAAAACCCGCTTCACTACTGTCCAGTGCTCCTTCCCTGGTTTTGACATAAACCTGCTCAATACTCCCACTGCATGTGCAATGTCTAGTCTAGTACAGACCACTGCATACATCAAGCTACCGAATGCACTTGCATATGGAACACAGGACATGTCCTCTTCCTCTTCTTGTGTCTTGGGACATTGTTCAGCAGATAACCTCACACCTACAGGAATAGGAACCTTCACCGGTTTACTATCCTACATATTAAACCTCTGTAGTATTGTCTCGACATACTTCCTCTGGTTTAACCAGAGCTTCCTCTTTGCCCATTCTCTTTTAATTTCCATGCCCAAAATATAGTTTGCAGCACCAATATCTTTCATGTCAAATTTGGAGGACAATTGGGTCTTCAAATCCTGGATAATTTCTTTGTCATTTCCAACCAACAACATATCATCCACATACAAGACCAGATAAATAACACGGTCACCAATTAATTTAAAATACACACAATGATCTGCTTTGCTTCTGGTGAAGCCAAGTCCCCGTATAAATGTATCAAATTTCTGATACCACATCCTTGGTGACTGTTTTAACCAATACAGAGACTTCTTTAACTTGCATACCAGTTCTTTCTTACCCTTCACTGCAAAGCCTTCAGGTTGCTTCATGTAGATTTCCTCTTCCAAATCCCCGTGAAGAAATGTGTCTTCACATCCATCTATTCTACCTCAAAATCAAAAGAAGCAACAACAGATAAAAGTAATCTAATAGAAGTTACCTTGGCGACAGGAGAAAAAATATCACCAAAATCAATTCCCGGCACCTGGAATAACCTTTTGCTACCAACCGAGCTTTGTATTTCTCCACCTTCCCTTCTACATTTGTTTTCTTCTTGAACAACAATTTGCTGCCAATGGGTTTCCTTCCAGCTGGCAACTCCACCAGATCCCAAGCCTCATTTTTGTGCAAAGATGCCATTTCATCAACCATGGCCTCTTTCCAGAGTTTTCCATCCTCTGAATCCACTGCTTCCTTCACAGTTCTGGGATCGTCATCAGTAATAGACAAAGCAAAATTTGAACAGAAAGTAGATGGACTATACCTTTCTGGCTGCCTTCTTTCTCGAACTGATCTTCTCATAGCTAGAGTTTGTGGCTCTTCATCCTCTGATTCCCCCTCTGCTACAAGTTGATTCTTCCTCCTTTAGTTCAAACTCTATCTTCACAGGTTCCTTTGGCTGGACTTCATGTTTGATAACATCTTTCACCTCTCTAAACACCACATCTCGACTGTACACAACCTTCCGTGTGACTGGGTTCCAAAGCTTATAACCCTTTAAACCATCCTTATACCCAATAAAGATGCACTTTTCAGATTTACTATCCGACTTGGTTTGTTTCTCCTTTGGAACATGTACATATGAATCACATCCAAATAGCCTCAGATGTGAAAGAGAGGGTTTCTTACCAGTCCATGCTTCTTGTGGAGTCTTATCCTCCAACACTGATGAAGGTGACCTATTGACTAGGTAACATGCAGTATCCACTGCCTCTGCCCAGAATTCCTGTCCTAACCCGACACCACTAATCATACTTCTTGCCCTTTCCATCAACGTCTTGTTCATTCCTTCCGTGACTCCATTTTGCTGAGGTGTGTATGGAGTAGTCTTCTGCCGTGTTATACCACACTTCTTACACAATTCTTCAAATTCCTTGCTGCAAAATTCTCCACCATTATCTGTCCTCAGCACTTTTATCTTCTTCTCTGCCTGATTTTCCACTAGAGCCTTAAATTCTTTAAACCTATCAAAGACTTCAGATTTCTTCTTAAGGAAATATATCCATGTATTCCTTGAGAAGTCATCCATAAATGATACATAGTACACAGACTTACCCAGTGATGGAACTTTCACAGGTCCAAACACATCACTGTGCACAAGCTATAATATCTGTCTCATCCTCTTACCACCAGAGGGGAAACACACCCGATTCTGCTTCCCATATACACAATTTTCACAGAAATCAAAATCTAGAGAGTTATTACTCATACCTTCTACCATACCTTTACCATGAAGTATTTAAAGGCCCTTCTGTCCAATATGTCCAAGACTTTGATGCCATAGGATGGTCTTCTCTCCAGAGACCACTAGATTTTCTACTCCATTTTCAGGAACCATAGAACTATTGCACCCGTCAACAACAATGCTACCTTGCAGCTTGTACAAAGTTCCAATCCAAACTCCCTGCATCAATACCAGTGCTCCTCAAACCATCTTGCAGGTATCCTTCTCGAACATTGTCTTTACACTTGCACCATCCAACTTGCTTACATAAATTAGATTTCTGGCCAGTGCAGGAATATGCAGAACACCTGGAAGGGTTCTAACCCTTCCACCTTGCAACTTCAACTTTACTTTTCCGCGACCAATGATTCTAGCCTTCCTATCATCTCCTAAGAAGACATCACCACCATCGTATTTCTAATACTCACAGAACCACTCTCTATGGGGAGTGAAGTGAAAGGATGCACCTGAGTCAATCAACCATGCCTCATGATCTACATGTGTACTTGAAGAAGCCAAGTACACATCCCCACCTTCATCTGAGGTGGTTTTCATCTCTACAGAAGGAGCATCATTAGATCCATTTCCTTTATCAGAAGCTTTAGATTTACAATCCCTTTTGAAGTGCCCTTCCTTCCCGCATTTCCAGCACACCACCTTTATAGGTTTTCCTGGAGATTTAGATCTCCCTCTAGATTTAGATCTCCCACTCGATGACTTATTTTTGTTTCTGTTCTGGGACCGTCCTCGTACAGACAAGGCATCACCATTCTGGTTGTCCATATTTTTCCATCTCATCTCCTCCATCAGCAAGGCTGAGACTATTTCATCAAACTGCAAAGCAGTTGCATTGCTACCTATTGCAATAACCAGACTATCCCACGAATCTGGTAGAGAACACAACAAACTGATGCACTTATCTTCATCTGAAATTTTAATATCAAGAGATGATAATTGACTTACCACAGTATTAAACGCATTCAGATGCTCTGTCACCGAGTCTCCATCTTTCATCCTCAGGTTATATAGCTTTTTCCGCAGGAATAATTTATTCACCAGAGACTTAGATTGGTACAAAGTCCCTAACTTGGCCCACACAGCCTTCGCCGTAGCTTCCCCTGATACATTCAACAATACTGAATCTGAGACACACAATCGTATTGTGCTCTTTGCCTTCCGATCCAACTTCTTCCATTCTTCATCGGTCACTCCCGTTGGTTTAGTACCCGGATCTACCGCGATCCACTGATCTTTATCCACCAACAGATCCTCCATCTTGAGTTTCCACAACTCAAAACTCTGACCATTGAACTTCTCAATCTCTATCTTTCCGCTGCTCGCCATCTTCTTTCACCACCAGAATCGATCTCGCAGATCTCCCACTGAACAGGGTCTACCACAGGCCTGAGTGAAACCCCTCAGCAACAGAGGCGTCCCCTTGAAGCCAAAACAACTCTGATACCAAATGTAGGTTTTAACCCCGTATAGAAATTACCTGCGTACGAATTCTAAATCACAGGAAAAATAAAAAATGCAAGAGCATAACACATAAAACACATATACACAGAGATTTCCCACTGGATCTCAAAACCGAGACTACCAGCTTGATTTTTCATTATATTCCTTTCAATGTTACAATACATATTTATACATGCTGAAGCATCCAATACCATGGACCGAAAACCATCGCGTCCAAAACCATGGACCAAAAACCATAGGTAGGTTCGCCCAACCTAATTCGTGGAAAGAATATAACACAACCCAACATCCAACAATGTACCAGAAGTTGAATAGCTCCTTGAAGTATGTGGTTAATACCAAGTCGAACATTTTCTTTGTAATAAACACTCTAAACCAGTTCCAGGTGGAACCAAGACATGATCATTTGATTGCAGCTAAGCATGTATTGAGATATTTAAATGATACAATTAATTATGGTTTGAGATATGTCTCAAATGGTGGTATATAGTTGTATGGATATACATATTTTGACTCGACATGGAGTGCAGAAGACAGAGAGTACATCTGAAGGTTGCTTCAGTTTGGGCTCTGTTATGATTTCTTAGATGTGTAGGAAGCAGACATTTTTTGCACTCATCATTGTCGAGGCCAAGTATATTACATCCAGTTTAGCGAGTTGTGAAGTAGTGTGGCTTTAGAAGTTACTCACAAAACTATTTGATCAGGTGCCAGAACGGAACATGATATGTTGTGACAATCAAAGTTGTGTGAATATTTCAGATAATCCAGTTTTTCATGACAAGTTGAAGCACATTGAGATCAATTACTACTTCATTTGTGACATAGGGAAGAAGGGAATAGTGAAGTTCCAATACATGTCTACTAATGAGAAAATAGTTGGTATTCTTACAAATCCTTTCTTACCATGGTGAAGTTTGTATACTTCGGGAGAGGCTTGGTCATGTTGAGAATGCCTCCCTCAATGAAAGGGAGTTTTGATGTGATAGCATCAGTGATAGGCATTCTCCCTAGGCTAGGTTGACTAGGATTAGGGAGAATAGTCTGGCAAAGGAAAAAAATTCTTCCTAGGTTAAAGATATTGACCAAGATAGGAAGAATTGTTCTAGAGGCCCATAATTACTTAGTTGAGTAGGTGTCTTTTAGCATCTAGCTCAAGATTACTCTCTAGATAGGTTGAGTGAGCCTAGAGCATCATTGCGTAGAGTGAGGCCTTTGGATTTGAGACTAGGGGTACTCAAATGGATAGAGTGTGTCCCTAGATTTCCACCATGGGTTAGATAGATTGACCAAGATGATGGTGAACTGGGACTAGTTTGTATACCATGGGTTAGATAATTCGACCAGAATCATGGTGACTAGTTGATGTTAATCATGTACCATGGCTTAGAGATGCTAACCAATGTTGGGAAAATTATAGAATTATAATTTGATAGACATAAATTATCAACCAGATGTAGGTAAGCTTGTGAGATGTTGTGCAAAATATATGCAAGCTAATACTGTAAGTGTTGTTCTATGTAAAATCACACACACACACAGCTTCAAGAACTCTTTTCTTTATCAACACTTAGCAGCAAAGGCTATGGAGTAGGTAATTCATCTCTCTACATCACCTAGAATTGCTTATGCAAATCCAGAAAAGATACAAACCCAAACAACAGAATTAACTCAATTCCTTCAAGAACACTTTTCTTCATCAACACTTAGCAGCAATGGCTATGGAGTAGATAATTCATCTCTCTACGGCACCTAGAATCGCTAATGCAAATCTAGAAAAGATACAAACCCAAACAACAGCAATTAACTCAATTCACACTTTGAATAATAGAAATGAAATCATATTCAACAATTCCAAATCATTCATCAAATGAGCTCACTTTTAACCATCATTCACAATCTGTTACAAATTAGAAAAGAGAATTGCAAATTGTGTACTAATTCTAGTAATGCATGACAAAAATAAATAAAAGTAAAACAAATTTCCAGCTACAGGAGTTGTGAGTAAATGGGTCCCTCCCTTACTCACAACCCCTTCAACTACGAAAGGAGTTACTCAATGAAATTCAACAAAACATCAAGTATTATATTAATCTGGAAAATATACAGTCATACAGGTCTGATATATTTAATTTGTCCTTCTTCTCTCCAGATCCTCTCCTAATACCCATCCAAATAAACATAAAGTTATTTTATACAAATACATGGGCATAACTTGCCCCAAGTTAGAAAATCTAACATCATACAGCTATTGACTAACAATATCTGATAAAGATAGCAAAAATAAGCATGATGAGATCGATCCATGACTGAAAGCATGGATCGAACAGATTTCGTGAAGCTGCAGGAACTGCCTCTTAATACGTCCATCTAAAAAAGGAATGAAGGTCTGGGTAGTTTCAATGGTAGTTCTAAGGTGACCAATAGGACAACATCCATATTAGTGTCTTTCTCAATAAAACCCATGTCTTCATTCCCCTCGAGGCTGACCGGAACATGCTCAACAATGGATATCATTGTAGGAAATCGAGGCGATTGCAGGAAATCTCTGTATCTGCAGGAAATTGGTGAACTTGTAGGAAATTGCGTAGCAGCTACAGGAAATCGAGGCGATTAAAGGAAATATATGCATCTACAGGAAATCAGTGATTACATGAAATCTCGCATCTATAGGAAATCGACAAACTTGCAAGAAACTGTGGAGCAGCTGCAAGAAATCGGGGTGGTTATGTTGAAAAGTGTGCAACAAGAAATGCTTGTTGAGAATGCAACAAGATGATGGAGCTTAGTGGAAAGGAGTCGCCTTCACTAAGTGGTCCCGCAGGCTATTTTTGGCGCAAGTTTATTTTAGACTATGTCTATTTTTAGACATATGGATCATGTCTATGGATTGCAGGTTGTTGTTTATGGATGATTGATCAAGTTGAAAAAAAATAGATGGACTTCTATTTTTATACCACAGCGGAGTGACACCACAGCGGAGTGACTGCTCAGTCTAAATATAGAACAGTCAAATATTATTAGCTCATAATAATATTTAGACTATAAACTTTGTCTTATTCTCTTGGAGCACTTCAGGATGAGCTACGGATGTGGTACATGCAGATCCCAGAAGGAAATACGTGGTTACCTATGGGATGACTAATATTTGCATGCAGGACTTCAGTTAGAACTCAAGTTAGTTGAGTTTAGTGGACTGGAGGTGCAGTTGATGGAGTTGTGTTCAGTTTAGCTTTGTTAAACTGGTTGTATTTAGTCTAACTGGCAAATAGACTAGAGATGAGTTGGGTGAATTAGTTATTAATTAATTCACAAGTTATTAACTCATAATACAACTAATGAATACATCAGTTAACTCAGTTGCATGTCAGTGCATGTTCAGTTCAGCAGGGACAGGTGTTAGAGAATCAGATTGCTATCAGTTGTGACTATAGTTGTGCATCAGATCTTGCACAATCAAGGGATTTAGTATGCCAATGAGTTTGCCCACGTATTTTCCCACATTGTAGCTTGTGCTCACGTGATTTTGCCAAGGAAATACGTGGTTTCCTTGGAATCATCATCAGTTCTTGAGCAGGTATTGAGCAGCGGAGGCAAGCAAGCAGCGAAGGAGATTTGAGCCAGTGATTGATTCAGATCTGAGCTATATTGTGTGTAATAGAGGTGGGGATACTTGTGAGAAGTATTATGCTGTGTAATGTTACATGACTCAATCATTAATATACAGATAGTTGGGGTTTTTAGCGAGATGCTTTCCCTGGGATACATACTGTGTTAATGTGTGAATGATCTTGATGTTTTATTGTTATTGATGTTGCTATATTGATGATCAACGTAGAGGAGCTTATGTATTGTGTATGTTTTCCGCAATAGTACATGATCAGGATAATCTCCATTGAATATGTGTTAAATTATTCAAAATTTCTACAGACTCCATGACTAGTAACTCAACCCACCTAGGGCTCCAAAGCGTTTATCCAACCAAGACTCTAGGACTAGTAACTCAACCCAAACAGTTACGGGGCTCTAGAGCATTTGTCCAATCAAGGCTCCAGAAACTAGTAACTCAACCCAAGCTAAAGAAAAATAAGAACTAGCCAAAACAAAACAAAGAAATAAATCCACAATCACCATGGTTATCCAGGAAATGACAAGGCTAGGAAAATCTGTTGTCAATCTAAGCAATCCTCCATTCTAGTGATAGATCATGAGCAATAAACTACATGCATATGTCATGCATGCCAAAACTAGTGAAGAAAACATACATGCAACTCGATACCTTCAAGCCAAACATGTTATAGTTGTTGATCCTGATGTCCTCTTGCACTTTCCTGCTCTTCCTTTTTATTCTTGCTCCAAAACTCCAAGTATGCCACACCCTCCAAGCGTTCTCCAATAAAACTCTAAGTGTCCAAAAGTGAGAGAGACAATAATGAAAGAGCTCCAAAAATTGAACTGACCAAGCTTGCCCACTGATATTTAGAAACATTTTTATCAATGAGGCCTCTATTTTCTTTAATTTCCATTATTTTCCTTCATTTTCCTCCTCACATGCGACCTGTGACCTTTCACCTCCCTTTTCTCTTAATTTCCATTATTTTCATAAATAAATGTGCCAAAATGCCATTTTGTCTTTCTAAAATCTTAGCCATTTCCTTTGTTATTTTCCTTTAGCCATAATAATTGAAATGAACACCCACTAGGATGTTTTTCTCATGATTCAGCTTTGAATACGTTTCCCATGACCATGGTCTTATATATGTTTACATGAATTTTTAACCAGGGTTGTTACATAACCCTCCCCCTTGGGATAACACCATCCTCAGTATTCAATGACACCTATAACCAACAAGACTGTTGAAAACAAAACATACAGCCCAGGGAGCTTTATAACATAGCTCGTTGCAGTATTTACAATGACCATTTGCTAAAACATAACAAACATATTGTTTATTAGAGCTTTATAACAAATATCATTACGGTATTTACAATAATAACCACATATACACACATACACATTTGTTTCACTAAGAAAATAATCATATTGTTTATGGAACTTCATAAATCCAGTTCGATGCATTATTTACAATAATATGCACATATACACATATGCACATTTGTTCAACTAGCAAATAAAAATATATGATGTCTGCATCAGCAATAAGGGAATCTAGAGGCTCACACCTCCACCCTCAAAGTAATACCAGGATTCACCTCCTTCCCAGGAAGTCCAGAATCCACTACAAAGCCAAACTCCATCTAATGTCCAACGCTACAATCCAAGGCCACTTTTCTTCTTAGTGAATAGTTATTGGCTCATTGTTTCAGGGCACACTCCCAATGTGCATCTGATTCCATATGGAAATGCTAATGACCAAAACAAATCCATCCTTGACCTTCCTTTCTCTGCTACATAGTCCCTTGGGCAATCCAGTCATCCCCTTCTGTGTAGTCACACACCTTCCAAGTTCCGCTGGCACCCCCATCCCAGCAGTCCATCCCTTGGTAAGGCTTCTTGCATCGAAATATACAAAAACCAAGGTATATCCTTGCTTCAAACCATCATACCATCCATAGCATGCTCATGGAAATCAATGGACACCATTGGGTACCAGTGTCCTACAATGGCCCTGCTCCTAAATACTTTATCAGCATATTGCTGCATTTTCCAATTCCTTTTGTTGTTGTAAATTCTTGCAATCAGTTCCAACCACCCAACCGACCATGTTCATGCATTCTTGTACCAAGCGCATTATTTCCATTAGATTTAAAATAAATTGAAATAAATTCACATCATACCTCATTGATAACACTTCAATAAGGTACACTTGCAATATTGTTTACTTTTTATCACAACAATTCAAACTAACATCTTTGACCAAATCATCATGTATAAACATATCACCGTAGGTTAGCTCAAAACACAACCATCATAGATCAAAATCATGAATTATATGCAATTATCATAAACCATAATCATAGATCACATGTAATCAACATTGACCATCATAAATCACATGCATAATAGAATTGAAATAAAATGTTGATACTTATCCTTTAATCAATTCTTAGCTTCTACCTTTGTCTTTATTCCATACACACTATAGATTAGTTTCCACACTCAACAAACACCTAGTTCATTTTCCTCATACTTATTATTCTCTTCTAATCTAAATTATATTTTAATTTCTTAATGTTATAGCCCTGGTGAAAATTCCATGTATGTATATATATATATATATATATATATATATATATATATATATATATATATATAAGGCCACGGTAGATGGGACACGTATTTCAAGTTGAATGGTGGGAGTAAATCCTAATGGGTGTTGATTCGGTTTATTATGGCTAAGGAAATTGGCAAAGGAAATGGCTAAGGCTTTGGAAAGACATGAGGCATTTATTGGTATTTTATTTATGAAAATAACGAACATTAGGAGAAAATGAAGGTGAAAGGCCACAGGTTGCATGTGAGGAAGAAAATAAAGGTCTCATTAATAAAAAGTGTTTTGAAAATCATTTGGTAAGCTTTTGACAAGTTTTGGTGGAGCTCTTTTTTATTCTCTCTCTCTCTCATACTCTTGGAGACTTAGATTTTTCTTAGAGCACTCTTGGTAGGTGTGGAATACTTGGATTCTTGGAGAGAAAAGGCAAAGGGAGAGCAGGAAAGTGCAAGAGGGCATCAGGAACAGAAACTACATCAGATTTTCTTGCAGGTACCAAGTTGCATGTATGATTTCTTCACTAGTTTTGGCATGCATAGCACATGCATGTGGTTTCTTGGTTATGATCTATCATTGACATAGAAGATGGCTGGGAATGACAGTGGATTTCCTAGCCTTGCCATTTCCTGGATAGCCATGGTGATTATGGGTTTATTTTCATTGTTTTGTTTTGGTTGGTTCTCATGTTTCTTTAGATTGGGTTGAATTATTAGTTTCTGAAAGCCCTGGTTGGACAAACGCTCTGTAAGCCCTGTAACAGCTTGGGTTGAGTTACTAATCCTAGAAGCCTTGGTTAGACAAACATTTTGGAATTTGAGTTACTATTCCTGGAAACCCTAGTTGGACAAACGCTTTGGAAGCCCTGTATAAGTTGTGGGTTGAGTTACTAGTTCTAGAAGCCTTGGTTGGAACAAATTCTCTAGAAGCCCTGGAAGGCTTGGATGGAGACCAATCTGATGATGGTTTTGGTGATGTCTGACCAGGTGGTGGAATCAATGTTTGATGGGTTGAGGTGGATGGCCTATAGAAGCCCTAGATGATTTTTTATTGATGTGTTCTATGAGATCCCACATTCATGCTTGGAATATGGCACAGGGGTGAATGGTTGAACAAAGATTTGGTTTAGCCATTCTACAGTCGGTTGGAATGTGGAAGTCTCATCCCAATTTGGATTTTGCATCATTAATGAAAAGTTATTTATCCTGGTATTTCTATGATTATTATGATGGAATATATGTGGTTTATATGGTTGTGATTTCATTGGTATTTTCGTCCCTATTATGATGGTTATTTACATGTTTTATGGGGGCAACCATGAGTGGCTTTTATCATGTTCTTACTTGTTATTGAATGATCAATGTATCTGACCTAATGGATGAAATGGAAGCTAATGTGATAAGGAGACAATGCTTCATAGCGAATCTCAGATAAGTATGAGACCCATATGCTCAGATCTATTATTTGTACTTGTCGGTTGCATATTTGCTAAGTGCTTAACAAAATGTATGGCATGGCTAGTAGGGTCCATTCAAGGTCTTGAACAAGTGTTTTCTTTAGTACTGTCATTTCCATGTTATTTGACGGGTTTGAAGAGATGGTTCAATTGTAGGCAGTGACGTGGGCTTTGGACCTGAAAAAATGGCTCAAATCCTGGAGTTGTTGGCATAGCACTATCAAATTAGGTCTTTGGTCATTGATAGGTAGGCCTGTGAGAGTGACTATAGGGTTACAGTGGCATGCATGCCCTTTCATGGGAGAGACTTTGGGTTTAATTCATCTAAATGCTAGGTTAACTCGGGAGTTGGGCTCCTGAAGTGGTGGATTAGTTCCTAGGAGTCCTGAAGCACCTGAGGAGGTCTATGTGTTGTGTTTCCATCGATTCCATTTCCTTAAGGTCACCTAGGAGGTTGACTCATATCATAGTAGCCTCTCATCACATGTTTACTCTGGTTGGTTGGTTGCTCAGGTAAATGTGGAAGGAAGGTGTTACAAAGTGGTATTAGAGTGTGGTTGTGCTCTCCTTGGGATGTGTGTTGATAATGCTTTCATGTCGGTTGCATGTGTGTTGCTTATGCTTGTATTCCATGTGCTTCTTACATTTGCATGGTAACGGTCATGGTTGTAATGATTTCACCATGTGAAGGTTGAAGGTGTTGTCATGGAGTATGTATTCATGTGTGTATGGTTGATTATGCGTTGTTATGCACGTTAGTGTTCGCATATTATCAAATGCACGTGAGGTGGTTTTTGTTGTCATGCATGAGGTCAGGGTTTGTGTAGTTGATAGAGTTATGCATTGATGACTGGAATCTAGATAGAATGATGTATATATGGTTTTGTACTCATGTGTTATACGTCTATATGCAGGGTTATGCATGTATGGTATTGGTTATAGTTATGCATGAATAGTATGTCAAACATGACTTGTGATGTCACGATATTCAATTTAGGTCATCATGGTGCTATTGGTTGTTATGATGCTAATGTGTTGGTTGAGATAGAGCAAGAGATTCATATCATCACAATGAAGTTGCAGCATTGGACTTTGGGGTAAGAGCAAATTGTGATACATGTATTTTATGTTTTTCATGCAGCTATGTAAGTCAAGGATTGTTATATGCATTAGCTTTATATACATTAGGTTTATGTACATGTATTTTTATGTTATCATTACATTCATGATGGATGTTAATTGATTAATGTAATTATATGCACATGTCATGAATGATAGTAACATGTGGTTGTATGCATTCCTATTTTGTTTTATGTTAGATAATGTGTTAGGTAACATGTCATTGATGAGCATGATAAGTTAACTTGTTGTTGTTATATGCTAGTAACTTGACGATTACGGTTATAACATTAATATCTTGATGCTATATGTATCATGCTAAATTGGATTGGACTATGCAGATGGTTATGGTTGTGATATTCAGGTATGATCTAGCATATTTGTGATGACTTTGCACACGTGGTTGTTATGCATGAACGATAAATTCTTATGAGTTTATGATGAGAACATGTTATTTAGTTAGTGTTATGGATATCATGATCTTATTTATGTTTGAGTTCACACATTGTAAGGTTATATCTTTCTAACTAGATTGATTGTGCAGACAAGATAGCCTCCCCTGAGGTACACTAAGGTATGAGTTTGCTTATGTAGTATACTTGGTGCTTCATTTTTTATTATGTTGTCTATTTGGTGTTGAGTGTTTGGTGTCTATCATGTCATCTAGTTGATTTATTTAACATGATATGTTTGCAAGTTGGTTGAAAGTTTGATGAGTTGCATAATACGAGTATGTGTTCCAATGACCTTGTTTTAAGATGATTTTATTAACACATATGTGTCGAGACAGTTTATATCTACTTCGATAGAGTAGGTGATAGTTGTAGCATTATGTCTAATAACTTTGAGTTGACTATGGATTATGACGTGATTGTTAGTCTTGGTAAAGGTTGATTTCAAATTGATAGATATGATTGTCTTGATATTTGAAACATGTTGTTGACATGTGTAAACAGTGGTAGGAAACATGCTTAGTATTAGTGTGACAATATATCAATTGATGTGTTTACATAACTAAAAGTTCGATGATGTGATAGCGCATAGTAAGCCTCGATTGCAACAAAGTAAAAAGTAAAAGGAAGGAATTGATTCCTTTGGCTATGTTTGTAAGCCCTAATTCCAAGTGAATGAGTGCTTTGCGTATAGAAAGTCTTCTTAACCTTAATCTTGTCTGACATAATTTGGATATGTGTTATATTCAGGGACATGTATTTGACAGTATTATCAGCTAGTTTCTAGTTACAGGTAGATCTGTCAAGGGAATTGGAGTCCCTTGAGACATGGCACAAATGTGTTCAACTACAAGGCAATGTGTTTGGCATAACAAGATAAGGTAATTGGTGTATTGTTATGTTATATATACACTAACAGTTATGTGTTTATGGCAGTATGATATAGGGTATTTCATGGCAAAAGAAATTTCCATGAAATTTTGAAGAAATATCAGGTTGAGCTTTCCTTGGGAACAATGGGGATTAAGTCATGGTGTTTATTGCCAGTCTTGTGCTTTTGGTATTTTATGAATTTTTTAGCTTGATTTTGGTTTTGTTTATGTCTGGTGCAAGGCCTTGCCACTTTGTTGTGGTGTCATATTGTTATTGAATTTCATTGTTTTCTTCTTAATTGTTTCTTGTCTTTCCTTTTATGTTTTGAGTCTTGGGAATTGTTGGGAAAGAGGAAAGTTGATGGAATTCGGGAGAGCTATGTGGTACCTAAAAGGTAAAGTAAGAATCATATGAAGCTCTCTGCATGAGTAAGTGCAATGGAGGGTAAGACTATGACAACCAGTTAGATTGGTTGAGTCCATTGGTGTAAATGGATGATGGCAATACAAACCTGTAAAAGGTAACAAAAAAGTTAAAATAAATGGATCTGAAATGTCGGATGGATTGACTAAGTTGGGAATGGTGGTTCTCGATGTTGTGCATGAATAAAGGAAGTTCTCTTAACCTTGACCTTGATATCTATTATTTATGTTGTGATTGTGATTTCTTTATGCTAATGATTATATGCATATATGTATGTATGTATGTTATTATCTGACAGGGTCATCATGGATCATGATTGTTTTATGCTAATGTTTATGTATATGTATCTATGTGTCTATGTATCTTTGTCACTATCCAAATGGGTCATAAGGAATCATTCTTGTGGAGGAATGATTGCTTACATAGGAAAATGACATGAAGAGGTTCCTGGTCTTACGAGGAATCAATTGGGAAGAGTAGTCATGAAAAATATATGAGGTCAGTATCATGTGGTTATGAATTGATATTATGTGATTATATTATGTCTATGTTATGGACAGGTTATACCAAGGGATACATCAGCAAAATGAAAGCATTGTGGTATGTTGCATGCTAGGACAAGCATGGATAAGACGTTAGAGGCAAGGATGTTTGATCTGCAGCATGCTAGGACAAGCATGGATAAGACGCTGGAAGCAAGGATGCTTCGCAAAGGTAGTGTGGTTTTGGATGTGTGGTACTATTGTTGTGCATATGTTGTATATGTTGTACATGTTGTACCTATGATGTTGTGTGCAGGCAGTGTTGTGTATATATAGTATGTGTACATGTTGTTTATGAAATGTTATGTATAGGGTGGTATAGATAGTGTTGTGTAAATGTTGAATATGTAGTGCTAGGTATAGATGGTGTTGTGTACATATTGTATTGTGTGCATGATGGATATGTGGTGTTGTATGCATATGGTGCTCTGCTCATGTTGGATATGTGGTGTTGTGTACATATGATGTTATGTACATGTTGGATATGCAGTGCTATGTACATGTGGTGTTGTGTGCATGTTGTACTTGTGGTGCTATGTACATATGGTGTGGTTTGCATGTGGTGTTGTGTACATTTTGTATAAGTAGCATTGTGTGCAGGTGGTGTTGTGTACATGTTGTGCATGTGGCGCTATGTACATGTGGTGTCTAGTACATGTATTGCATGCGCTACTATGTACATGTGATATCATGTACAAGTGGTGCAATGTACATGTGGTGTTGTGTACATGTTGTGCAGGTGGCGCTATGTACATGCGATGTTGTGCACATGTTGTGTAGGTGGTGCGGTGTATAGGTGGTATTGTGTACATGTTTAACATATGGTACTGGTGCACGTGTGGTATTGTGTGCATGTCATACATGTTGTTTTGAGGGCATGTGGTACTAGATAGGTGCATTGTTTAGGTACATGTATTGTGTTGTGTTGTACGCCAGGTGTAAGTGTATATATTATGTTATGCACTAGATGTAGGCGTATGTACTATATTGTATACAATGGGTGTAGGTGTATTTGTTGTATGTTAGGTGTAGGTGCATGGAGTGCATGGAGTTGTATGTCGTGTGTGGTTGTATGTGTGTGATGCACACTATGTATATGTGCACTTGGTTGAGGAGAAGGCACTGGGTGTTTGTCGGGTGTGACAATCGATCCAGTGTGCGTACGAAATAAAAACAAAGGGAGAATTAAGGGTGGATTAAAAGATAAGTATCAATATAATATTTTAGTTTTATTATGCATGTGAATTATGATTATGGTTTATGATGGTTACATATGATTTATTATTTTGATATCTAATGGTTATGTTTTGAGCTAACCTAATATGATATTTTTATACATGTTGATTTGGTCAAATATGCTAGTTTGACTTGTGACAGGAAGAAAACATGATTGCAAATGTACCTTATTGATGAGCTACCAATGAGGCATGATGTGAATTTATTTCCGTTTATTTTAAATCTAATGGAAGTTATGTGCTTGGTACAAGAATTCATGAAATGCCCAGTTGGGTGATTGAAATCGACTGCAAGAATTAGAAGCAGTAGTGAAATAAATTGTGACATGAAAAAGTACGCCAATAGAGCACTTCAGGAACAAGGCTATTGTGGGACACCAGTACCCAATAGTGTCCATTGATTGCCATGAGCATGCTATGACTGGTATGATGGTTTTGAGGTAGGGATATTCCTTGGTTTTTGCATCTTCCGATGCGAGGAAGCTTTGCCAAGGATGGATTGCCCCTAGATGGGGGTGCCAGCATAACTTGGAAGGTGAGTGATTACACGAAAGGGGTTGACCGGATTGACCGAGGGACTGTGTAGCAGAGAAGGAAAGACTAGGGATGGATTTGTTTTTATCATTAGCATTCCCAGATGGAATCAGATGCGCATTAGGAATGCATGCTGGAACAATGACCTAGTAATTATTCGCTGAGAGGACAAGTGGCACAAGATTATAGCATTGGAAATTGGATGCCTATTTGACTTTACAGTGGATTTTGGACTTTCTAGGAAGGAGGTGAATCTTGGTATTACTTTGAGGGTGGAGGCGTGAACCTCTAGATCCCGTTGTTGATTGATATGGGCATCGTATCCTTTTATTTGTTGGTTGAACAAATGTGCATATGTGTATATGTGTGTATTATTGTAAATATTATATCTAGCTAGATTTATAAAGCTCCATAAACAGTATGGTTATTTGTTGATTGAAGAAAATGTGTATGTGTATATGTGGTTATTGTAAATATCGTAATGAGTTGTGTTATAAAGCTCCAGTAAACGGTATGTTTGTCATGTTTCAGCAGCAGTCATTGTAAATATTGCAACGAGTTGTGTTATAAAGCTCCACAGGCAATATGTTTTGTTTTTAGCAGTCTTGTTGATTATAGGTGTCACTGAACACCGAGGACAGTGTTCCCCTAAGGGGGAGGGTTCTGTAACAGTCCTGGTGAAAATTCCATGTAAAACTATATATAAGGCCATCGTCGATGGGACACCTATTCCAAGCTTAATGGTGGGGGAACATCCTAATGGGTGTTGATTCGGTTTATTATGGCTAAAGAAATTGGCAAAGGAAATGGCTAAGGCTTTAGAAAGGCATGAGGCATTTATTGGCATTTTATTTATGAAAATAATGGAAATTAGGAGAAAAGGAAGGTGAAAGGTCACAAGTTGCATGTAAAGAGGAAAATGAAGGAAAATAATGGAAAATGAAGAAAATAGAGGCCTCGTTAATAAAAAGGCTTCTGATGATCAGTTAGTAAGCTTTGATAGGTTTTGGTGGAGCTCTTTTCTATTATCTCTCTCTCTCATACTCTTGGAGAGTTAGAGTTTTCTTGGAGCACTCTTGGTGGGTGTGACATACTTGGACTCTTGGAGAAATAAGGCAAAGGAAGAGCAAGAAAGCACAAGAGGGCATCAAGATCAACAATTACATCAGATTTGCTTGCAAGTACCAAATTGCATGTATGATTTCTTCAATAGTTTTGGCATGCATGCCACATGCATGTGGTTTCTTATTTATGATCTGTCATTAGCATGGAGGATGGTCGGGAATGACAGTAGATTGCCTAGCCTTGCCATTTCTTGGATAACCATGGTGATCGTGGGTTTATTTTCATTGTTTTGTTTTAGTTGGTTCTCATGTTTCCTTAGCTTGGGTTGAGTTATTAGTTCATAGAATCCCTGGTTGGACAAACGCTCTGGAAGCCCTATAACAGCTTGGGCTGAGTTACTAGTCTTGGAAGCCTTGGTTGGACAAACGCTCTGGAAGTCCTTGGCGAGTTGAGTTACTAGTCCAAGAAGCCTTGGTTGGACAAACGCTCTGGGAACCATGTATAATTTGTGGGTTGAGTTACTAGTCCTGGAAGCCTTGGTTGGAACAAACACTCTGGAAGCTCTAGAAGGCTTGGATGGAGACCAATCTGATGATGGTTTTGGTGATGTCCGACTAGGTGGTGGAATCATTTTTTGATGGGTTGAGGTGGATGGCCTTTGGAAGCCTTGGATGAGTTTTTATTGGTGTGTTCTATGAGATCCCACGTTCATGCTTGGTATATGGCACGGGGGTGAATGGCTAAAGAGAGATTTGGCTCAGCATTCTACGGTCGGGTGGAACGTGGAAGTCCCATCCTGGGTTTGGTTTTTGCATCATTAATGAAAGGTTATTTTTCTTGGTATTTCTATGAGTATTATGATGGATTATATGTGGTTTATATGGCTATGATTTCATTGGTATTTATATCCCTATTATGTTGGTTATTTACATGTTTTATGACAGCATCCATGAGTGGCTCTCATCATGTTATTACTTTTTATTTAATGATCAATGTATCTATGACCTAATGGATGAAATGGTAGCTAATATGATAAGGAGAAAATGACTCACAATGAATCTCAGATAAGTATGAGACCCTTATGCTCAAATATGTTATTTTCACTTGCAGATTCTATATTTGCTAAGTATTTGAAAAAATGCATGTCATGGCTAGTAGGGGTCCAGTTAAGGTCTTGAAAAAGTATTTTCTTTAGTATTGTCATTCCTCGGAGAGCATGGAAGAAAATCATATTCCTCGTTAATTGTTTGGAAAAAAAGTTCGAGACAACAATGCATCTTTTAGAAGTGGGTCATGTTTATAGTCAAAAGTTCTAGGAGGATGAGACGAACCTGTTGTTGTTGTGTTTGTTGTGATTTGAGCACACGAATTTCAAAAAACTCCCAAGGTTGGAGGTATAATGATGTATATTTCCATGTACTTGTCTTTTTTTTTTTTATGAGATCAATGAAATGGCCCCTTCACTATTGAAGTAGGGTTTGGAGACATAATCCACACTTAACAAGCTCTATTATTAAATTTTTGTGTGAATAGTTTTTATGGTATCCTTTATGTTTCTTATTTTTTAAGTATTTGCACATGGTTTTTACATGCTCTTCATGCAATTCTTCTAGCAACAACTGAAGAAAAGATCTTTGATAATGTTGGTATCAAAGGAATATCGAATCAAGTTAAACTCCAAATAACTGGCGTCCTCCTAAATTTATCCCTCAAGCCAAGTTTGACAGAAAAATTGATTTCTCATAGCTTTTGCATACGAACTTAAATTGAGGCACTGCCTATACAATTGGAAAGCTTGGGATGAACTCTTCAATATGGACCTAGTTCACAATTATCATAGGACTTTTATATTTAGGTCATTAGGGATCTACCTAGAACACCATTGTAATGTTTCTTTTAGCTGGTGATAAGACTAGAGAACATAAAGGAAAATGAAAAGTACAAACACAATTGCACATGCATATCTATTTTTTGAGTGTGTTGCTTCAACATATATGGGTTCCTTGTTATTGTTAGGAGAGAAGATAGGATCACGAGGAGGTCCCAATTGATGTTTAATTCTTGCAAGCCTACATTCCATAATGATCATGAAACAATGCATTTGATGTAGAGACATAATAACATCATTCTTGAGCTCATTATGGTCTACCAAAACTCTGCCTAGGAGGAATTTGATATGCCAATAGATATCCACTTATACATGTATCGATTATTTCTACCCCTTGTATGGATAGCATCGAGTACCCAATCAACAACCTCAATAAACACCTCAGTGTCTGTGATATTGTGCCTCTCACTAGATAGTTCTCGCTTAAATTGAGTGATATCTTCATGTATTGATTTGGGGGTTATTTCATTGTAGCACATTGTCAAACTCTTGGCTCGAGTTTGGGCTTTGGAGAAACCTCACTCCTGATAGTAGGAAACATTGCATCTGATCTTGACCTGCTACAGGGGCATGGTTGTAAGTGAGTGAAATGATAGAGGGAGAGGTTCCATCCCAAGGCTAGTTGGTGTGATCATGAT
This sequence comes from Pinus taeda, assembly GCA_000404065.3. Lineage (NCBI taxonomy): Eukaryota > Viridiplantae > Streptophyta > Pinopsida > Pinales > Pinaceae > Pinus > Pinus taeda. Next base: position 61,028 of record APFE031752626.1, on the reverse strand, counting down.
CAAACTATGCCTTATATTGTTGGTTGAGTCTCCTAAGAATTTAGCATGAGTGTGAGTTGGGCCATTTGCAGAGCAATGCCTAAAACTAGGTTGATTGTGATTGTTTAAACTATAAACTCCAAAAAACCAAACATATCAAAACCTGTGTCCATTGCTCAGCTTTGAAGGGGTCACGTGGCGAGGGCATCATTTCTTTGCCAGCCAAAATTACTTGTTGCATTGAAACCTAACACAATTCAACCTCGAAGTGAAGCCCAAGAAGATTAATGTTCCATGTAGACTAGCGCTTTCCTTGGTCTTGGAAGAGGAAACAACAAGGCTATATTTGTGTTTCCATCAAAGACTCATAATTGGCCATAGAGCAGAGTCACAAAAAAATGCAGCATGCTTGGTGTGGAACATGACCTTGGCATTTGGCTACATCCCCTAAAGCACGAGGGAGGACCAAGTAAGGAGAGAAATTGTCGATACCACCCCAAAATAAAGGAGCTTCACCATCATATGTATTGAAAAAAAACCTCAAGCAACGTGTATAATCCCAATGAGACAATCATCAATGGTTTGTCATTGAATATGAAGGAATTGAAATGATTGCACTAGGCTAGCCTATGTGTGAGAATGGCATTGCCATCCATTACTTGCCTTAGTAGATCTCCCAAAATACATATTTTTCATGGGTGGTTGGCTATAGCATTGAATGCAGAGAAAACACACTAAGGGACGCCCACAATGTCAATCGTCTCGTTATAGATCATTTAGCATTCTCTTAGGGCACATTTTGCCACGTCCTACTACATCATGCATTGGTGAAACAATGAAAACGTACTCACCCCTTCCTCCCTTTCACCATCTTAGTCACCCCATCCAAAGAAATAATTAATCATAATTAAATAATTAATAAAATTACTTAAATAAATTATTAAAATATAAAAATTATTAAATTAATAATATATTTATTATTAAAATTAGTTACGAAATTAATAATTAAATTATTTCATAATTATGGCGCTAAAAAAAAATGATTATAACATTAATGCAAAATAAATTTGATTTAACATAACACAATTGTTAATGTAGTGAGACAGTTTTTAACAAAATGAGACTCTTGTTAAATTGAGGCTTCTGTGATCCATATTAACTTTATGAGAGATTTTTTGGCGTAAATCACAAGATATTTCATTTGTCGATGCGTTTCAAACCAACTAGTGTGGTTCATCGTCAAGAGAAGTTGAATGAGCAGATCAGGCTTTGCATGTTAAATAGATAGAGCAGAAACAACGGCTATAAAACCGTTGTATTGACAACGGCTCGATTTGACTGGATTAGTTAGGAATGGATTAGGGTTATAACCATTATTTAATTAAAAAGTAACTTTGGTTAGTTAGAACAAAAGTGAATGGTTCATTTATAATTATAAATATATATTAGAAAATAAATTATAACCAAAACTAATATACATTAATAGTCAGTTAGTTATAAAAATGATTAAATATATAAATATACCTAAACATCTAGAAGCCCTTTTGACAATCTAGATGTTTAGGTATATTTATATATTAATAATTTTTATAACTAACTGACTATTAATGTATATTAGTTTTGGTTATAATTTATTTTCTAATATATATTTATTATAAATGGACCATTTACCTTTGTTCTAACTAGCCAAAGTTACTTTTTAATTAAATAATGGTTATAACCCTAATCCGGTCCTAACTAATCCAGTCAAATCGAGCCGTTGTCAATATAGTCGTTTTATAGCAGTTGGAGTTTCTGCTCTATCTATTTAACATGCAAAGCCTCATCTGTTCATACAACTTGTCCTGACAATGAACCACACTAGTTGGTTCGAAACGCGTCCACAAATGAAATATCTTGTGATTTACGCCGAAAAATCTCTCATAAAATGAGACTCTATTTCAACACAACACAACACCAATATGATAAAAAAATGCAACATAATTATGCAAATAAGATGCTAACAAAACATACTAGAGGGTAGAAACAAACTTGGCTCTGCAAGCCCTCGAGATCCGCATCTCGCATGTTCTGTAGACAGCGAGCGTGCCCACTCTCTGCTGCCCTGATCCCTGTGGGCGTGTCCTCCTAGGGCTCTCCTTCACACTGTGATCAGACTGGTTCATGGAGGATCGTACTGCTGCCTGCTAGATTTTGACAGGCCCGTTCCCTAGGGCTTGCGACCACGGAGGTGTTGGGCACTCCCCAAGCGCCTCTACCTTCTCCTATGCCGCTCTCGCCTTCTGAGGCCTTCAATCAGCGCTTGGCAGGGCTCCCAAAGAAGAAGAATTCTGAAGCCACGAAATTTGTAAAAAAGCTGGATGATATTCCTGTGATCTCCCTTCCTCCAGAAACCCTGATCCAAGTTGCATTGTCTTTGGCTGAACAGGCTCTCATCGGCTAGTTCACTGGTCTATGGCCATCCCCAAAATCCACTGAGAGTTGGGTCAACAGAAACTGGGCGTCGTTGATCAAAGAAAGTGTTACCTCTTACTTTCTGGGGAGAGGATACTTCCTCTTCGAATTCACATCAAAGGAAGACAAAGATTTGATCTTCCAAAATGGCCCCTACTTCATGGGCCTTCAGGGTTTGTATTTGAATAAATGGACTCCGGACTTCGATCCGGCAGTAGATGTGCCTAAAGTAGTCCCGGTGTGGGTTAGACTTCCAAATCTCCCAGTGCATTGTTGGAATTGGGACTCTTTGAGGCACATTGGAAATGCCCTCGGGAAATTTATAGACCGAGCAAACAATAAGGACCAATATGACTGCGCCAGGATCTGTGTAGAAGTAGATCTGGAGGTGGGGCTACCAGAGGCCATCAAAATAAATGTCGAAAGCTGGACGCACTTGCAGAAACTGGACTATGAGCAACTGCCCTTCAAATTCCGGAAATGCCATGTTTATGGCCAGTTCGCCAGAGGCTGCCTGACCAACAATGAGGCTGTGCAGGGGAAGGAGGACGGATGGAATCAAGTCAAGCGCTCCAAACCTTATCTCAAGACACAGAAGCCGGGAGGCCCTAATGTCATAGGGCTCACCAGGCCTCTACTCAGCAGATCCCGCCCAAGCCTACTCCAGAAAATAAGTTCGATCCTCTTAGCTTGCAACCAGAGGACACCCAGGAGGTCGTGGTCCAAAAGGAGACAGAAGCTACTCAGGAGATCGAGAACCAAAAACCAGTTTCTCCAAGAAAAGGCACCCCCTCAGCCTTCCCTAAAGGAACAAGTGCTACAGATCCCAAAGGTATGACTTTAGAAGATGAGGAAGAAGAGCACGAAACGGACGAGTCAGAGGAGGAAGGACAAATAGGAGAGTCCCAAACCTCGGTAAGAAGATCTATAAGAGGCCGCAAAACTGACAGGGAAAAAAGAGAGCGGGAGACTTACAAAGACAAGCTACAGGGCAGCCAGCCAACTCTGGAACAACTGCTAGCCTCAAAGCCTAGGATGTTGAAAAATCAGCCCCAAGGCTCCAAGGGAGCTCACCAGAAACATAAATAATGAAGGTCATCTCCTGGAATTGTAGAGGTATGGGGAGTAAAGTTAAGGAAGAAGCCATGAGAAGCTTAATAAGAACAAAAACTCCAGACATACTTCTCGTCCAGGAGACTAAGCTGGAAGACATAGTCTTCTTGCAAGCAAGCAAGAAACTTTGGTTTAAAATTGGAGCAAGAGCAATCTCTGCCCGGGGTGCCTCGGGAGGGATTGGCACTCTATGGAAGGCCAGCAAATTTGCAGTCACCTTGGAGGCTAGGAATATTCACTGGTTGTTGTTGAAAATGCAAAATCTAGATACTAAGGAAATTTTTTGCCTTTTCAATGTATACTCTCCAGTCAATGTCGGGGAAAAAAGGATTGTTGGGATTCTATAAGGCACTAAGCAGACTTGATAAACCTGGAAAATATAATTATTGCTGGAGACCTCAATCTCACTCTTCACTTGTCTGAAAAAAGGGGAGGTAGCGCAGTCTGAGATCCGGCAAGGGAATGGGCGGAGGATCTTATGCAAGACTGGGATTTGCTGGATATCAAACCTTCTTCCGGTAAGTACTCTTGTTCTAACAAAAGAGTGGGCCTTGGTCATATTGCTGCCAGATTAGACAGATTTTTCATTCAAAGCTCCTATTTGTTACTAGGTTTAGAACCCAGAATGCACATTCTTGCTAGCAGCATCTCGGACCATAAGCCCTTAAAGCTAGAGCTCCTAGCCCATCTTGATCTGGGTCCTATTCCTTTTAGATTTAGTCCCCTCTGGGTCAAGGAGCCAGACTTCATGCAAACAGTCAAGGAATGTTGGAGTCAGCCTGTCAAAGAATCTCCTTTCTTTATCTGGGAGGAAAATATTAGAAGGATAAAAGGAGTTCTAAAATGATGGGTCAAAACCCTGTCCAACCCTGATACAGAAAGAAAAGCCATTAAAGCCTCTCTTGTCTCTCATCAAACTAGTATGGAGAACGCTATAGTCACAGAGGAGTTGTTAGATCAAGAGGCTCATCTACAACAGTGCTTTCATAAGGCCTGCTTAGCCGAAGAAGAATACTGGAGATTAAAATCTCGAAATCTCTGGCTCAAAGCAGGGGACATGAACACTGCTTTTTTCCACAAACAAGCCCAAGCCAGGAAATGCTTCAACACTATTTCTGAGATTAAGGAGGATAACGACACTCACAAGGATTTTGAATACATTAAGAAAGCAACCTTTTCTCACTTTCAAAACTTGTATAGTGAAGATAAGGATCCGCACCAATACTCAGATCTGTTAGACATTATTCCTTCTGCAATTTCTCCTCGTATGAACGAGATCCTTGAGGCCAAAGCCACTAAAGATGAAGTTAAAAAGGCCCTTTTTGATATGGATCCGGATAAGGCCCCTGGGCCGGATGACTTCTTTGCCAAGTTTCCCCAAGCTTGTTCGTCGATTGTTGAAAAGGATCTTCTCAAAATGGTTCAAAAGTCTCAAAATACTCAGAAAATAGGAGGCAGCACAAACTCCGCTTTCTTAGCCCTCATACGCAAGGAAAAAGGCGCCAACAAGTTCAGCAAATTCCGTCTGATTTCCTTATGCAATATTGGGTACAAGTCAATCACCAAAGTAATTGCAAATAGACTGAAGCTCATTCTTCCCAAAATAATTCTGGAGAATCAAGGAGGCTTCATCCAAGGAAGGCAGATCGTGGACAACTTCACCCTTGTTCAAGAGGCAATTCATTCAAGTCTTCTTCGAAAAGAACAAGGTATGGTGATTAAACTTGATTTAGCAAATGCTTTTGATAGAGTAAATCATAGTTTTCTTTTAAAAGTCATGAGAAAGTTTGGTTTTGGAGCAAACTTCATTAAATGGATCCGGGCATGCATCTTGGAGCCATGGATTGCTCCTCTTGTAAATGGAAGAGCCACTGATTTTTTCAAAGCTTCGAGAGGGCTTAGGCAGGGGTGTCCTCTTTCCCCTCTGCTATTTTTCATCCAAGCCTATGTTCTCAGCCTCCTTTTAGACAAAAAGATGCAAGATCAAGATATTAATGGACTGTGTATTGCAAGAGGGGTCAAAAACATAAATCATGCCTTATTTGTAGATGACACTCTGCTTTTGGGTATTGCCTCTCTTTCCTCTGCCTCTAAATTTAAAGCAGTTTTGGATGAATTTAGTGAGGCCTTAGGCAGCGTTGTAAATAAAAACAAATGTCACATCTTCAGCTGGAACACTTCGCCCAGATTGCTCTCCACTATTTCTAGATGTTTGGGTTTTGTAGCCTCCTCTTCTTGGTCCTCTTTCAAATACTTGGGCCTTCCTATTTTTCATAAGAGACCTGCAAGCAAAGACTGGCTCCCTCAGCTTGAAGATTCAAGACTAGGATCCAAGCCTGGGGTTACTCCTGGCTCAACACTGCTGGCAAATCTGTCCTTAAATTTGTGCTTACCAGCCTCCCTCTTTTTCAATTTGTTGGGCTTCTCGCTCCAGCAATCATATTAAAAAATGGAAGAGTTCATGAGGAGGTTCTTTTGGAAGGGAGGAAAACATAATGAAAACAAGATTCCCCTTATCAGTTGGGAAACCATCTCCAAGCCACTGTGGAAGGGTGGTTTGAATTTCAAAAACCTCTGTCAGTAGAATGTGGTTATGGCAGCTAAGATTATCTGGAGGATCATTGCACCCAAGCCTGGCTGGGCCCAGTTGGCTCTTTGGAAAAAGTATTTCAGAGGTCCTCGTTTTAGCTGTTTAGACAATGTGATTCATTTGCCTAACTCGTCTTTCCTTAAATTGTATGTTAAAGCTGCTCCTTTAATCAATGCGCACTCCTACTAGATCCCAGGAAATGGCAAAAAGATCAACATCTTGACTAATAAAATCATGAATATGGACCCAATTGAAGACAGAGCCTCCATTAGAGCGCTGCGATGCTGGATGGATAGAGAGGGGTTGTGTTCGTTGTGGGATATTTCTCTTTGGAGCGATTCTGTTTGGGTAGGTTGGAAACGTATTGAGGTGTCGGCTCATCTAATCAACGAATGGTCCACGTTGCTTGACCTCCTTCATGGCTTGGCGCCCATGCACACGAGGAAAAGAGATTCGAAAGGCTGGGAGCCGAATGCCAGAGGCTACGTTGTCTCCATGGGATATGCCAAGCTGAATGAGAGGACATACGTCCCCCCCGACCCAGTACCTTGGCAGGGTGTCTGGCGTTTTCCTTCATGGCCCAAAGTCGACTTCTTTGCCTAGCTTCTTTGCCATGGCAAAATCCTAACGTATGACATATTGCATAGGAAAGGGTTCTACGGTCCCTCCATTTGCTCGTTGTACAACGAAAATGTAGAGACAACAGTCCATTTAATCCTTGAATGCAACTTCTCTAAGCAGATCTCGTTCTCCTTTATTCACAATTTGGATCCCAATTTCTTGTTTCCTTGTTCCACTGCTGATCTTTTTTCTAATTGGGCAATCAGATATCCTGGCCCACCTCCTAAAAACCAGATAATCAAAACTGCATGGGCTGTCCTTACAGAAGAATTTTCAGAAATACTAATCAGAATCACAAGGCCTTAGAAATCAAGATTAAATGTCATGTAAAGGAGTGCTTGACTGATATAAAAGATGATTCTAATCTCAGCCAATAGGACATTGCTTGGGGATCATTTCTTGACTTGCAATTCCAATCAGCAGTTAGAAACATCCCTCCTCTTAAAGACTGGCAAATAAGGAAATCTGAAACTGACTTTCAAGACTGGCTCAAATTGCACTCAAGGCACTCTTCCTTTTTTGATGGGGCAACAAAGGGCAATCCGGGAAAAGGTGGTGCAGGAGGTGTTGTTGTAAATCCAATTGGGGAAAAAATTCATTCCTTTGCTTGGGGGCTTGGACATTCATCCAGCATTCAAGCTGAGGCATTGGCCCTCTTTCAAGGCCTCAAGATCCTCAAAGATTTAAATATAAATGAAGCTAATGTTATAGGTGACTCCCAGATCATTATAAACGCAATGGTTTCCAATTCCCCGGCTTTGGATCTTAAACTAGCAAGGCTGATATCCAGAATTAAGGGCTTGGAAAATGCTTTTCAGAAGTTGAATTACTACCATGTGCTGAGAACTCATAATAAAGAGGCAGACATTGAAGCCAACAAAGCTGCCCTCCTCTCTGTCGGGGTCAAGATGAGAGACGAAGAAGAATCATGGGAACCCATCCCATAAGTTGATTATTGCCATGTTTTACTGCTTGCTCTTAAATAAATTTGTTTGTATCTTCAAGTGGGGAAAAATCTCTGAAATCGAATCTATAGATTCCTTATCAAGGAAGAAGTCTTCAAGCTTCAGCTGCATTCTCATTCTTAGCAGTGAGATGCATCAGGATATAGACATCCTCAATGTAATCAGACTTTCGGCATTCAAGCCAAGATGAATATAACTAACCATTTATGTTAAAAAAAAAAAAGAAGCTAACAAAACAAAAGAAAGGTATAGAAGTTATATACCTCAATGTTACTGTGAGCTTAGAAATAATCTATGTTGATTCAAATATGATGCCTTTGCAAATGTCCACTTATGAGGAGTGAAGATAATATCTTAAGGTTATGTATTGCGATAATTGAGCTCAGAGGTTCATTCCACAGCCCAATATGATGTGTAACCATGTTTGTCTGATATCAAAGTTGAAATTAAGTTCATGTATGTCAAAAAAAAAGAAACTATAAAAAAAAACATTTAAATAATGTCTACTCATTAAAAATTTTGCATGTGAAGAAATTGGATCTCTCCCAGCTCATATTAGATCCATATTTAAAATGGATCTATGTTGATATTTGACACAAAATTGATACAAAAGAATTGATTATATATTTAGTGACTAAGATATGTTAGGCATCCTGCATGAAAAGAGGATGTAGCAAAGTGATACATTGACACAAATAACAATGCCCATTTATGCATTATGTTTTCCCTGTTTTTTTAGTTTTTTTTTTTTTAATATATATATTTGAAAATGATATTAGAAATTAATATTATAATAATGTATTTATAGAATATTTGTTTTTGGTGAGTTAAAAGTTTGTTTTACTTGGAGATATAGTTTAATATGGTACTAATATAGTTTAGAGGTATCACTCTATAGGTGCAAGGAAAGTCGTGTAGTTGATTCTAGGACTAACATGTCAAGCTGGGTGTGAGCGAGCTTTTCTAGTTAAAAAAGGAAAGTTTTTTTTTTTTTTTTAAACAGTTTAATATGTTCCATATAGATAATTAGATAACTCTAAATAGAATAATTTTTCTGAATAATGATGATGATTCAATTACATTTACCAATAATAATTATTAATAGTGAGAAATTATCTCACTGTTGATTTGATAACTAGATTATGATAAATTTTCTAAAAAAACAAACTATAAAATACTAATATACAACTTCAAAATAACTTATAATCGAAACAATAAAATAATAAATAATAAATTCAATAAAAACAAAAGCTCGTATAATTGCAATACCAAAATATGCTGTTTTTTTTTTTCCTTTCCAAAAAAAACTTTTAATCGAAACAATAAAATAATAAATAATAAATTCAATAAAAACAAAAGCTCATATAATTGCAATACCAAAATATGCGCTTCTTTTTTTTTTCAAACCAATATCAATATCAAACGTATTCTGGAAAGCTCGATTTTGTGGCATATCATCGCTTATCATTCCAGGAAGTCGTCAACTTAACCTCCTTGTATCCAAGATTCTATAAATGGACCTTCCGGAAACTTCCACTGTTGCTGGGCGTTTCTGGAAGCCATCGTCGTAACCCACTCTCTTTCTGTATCAAGATCCCAGAAGAGTCCGTTCTGGAAACTTGAACTGTTGCTGGGTGTCTCTGGAACCATCATCGCAATCCCTTAAATTTCCCTCTCTCTGCGTTTGGTCATCGAATTGGTGATTTCCCTCTACTCTGTGCTAGTATCAGCGTTCGGTGCTTTGTTTGATTTTCCTTTCGACACTTTAAATTCTGCGGATTTGACCGATCTGTCACTCTACGGTAAGAAAAAGCTTTAAAGAATGGCCTTGACTCCTTTCTTTGGTCGATCGAGGGCTGGAAGCCTGTGGGATCCATGGGACCGCAACCTGTTCGAGCCGTGGGTACCTGTTTCTCGAATCTGGGACGTCTTCGACCACGGCAGCGCGTTGGACTCCCCGACCTTTTCCTTCTCTCGGGACGCGCAGGCCATTGCCAACACGAAGCTCGACTGGAAGGAAACCCCCGAAGCTCATGTTTTCACGGCGGATTTGCCCGGTAAGTTACCCTTTTATTTGCATTAATTCCTCCGCATAACTATTTGCGGTCTATTAGTTAAATAACCAGCGGCCCCGTTGAATTTATGTGTTCAGGGCTGAAGAAGGAAGAATTGAAGATTGAATTGGTCGACAATGGGAGTCTGAGAATAAGTGGAGAAAGGCACAAAGAAGATGTGCAGGAAACGGACCAGTGGCACCGTGTGGAGCGGTCGAGTGGACGATTCATGAGGCAATTCCGGCTGCCGGATAATGTGAATGCGGATGGCATCTCTGCAAAATTGGAGAACGGTGTTTTGACTGTGAATGCCCCAAAGATTAAACCGGCAGTTGTCTCTAATGGCGATGCCAAACCTATTGAGATTTCTGCAAATGACAAGTAAAAGGGAGCCATTGTAATTCGTGATCTGGGGCTTTCTCAAGTACAGATGCTTGAAAATAATTGCGGTCATTTAGTGTCTTGATTATTATTGAGTGTACTCTTTGGCTGTGGTTAATAGAATATATCTCCTTTTGTTTTCTTTTTCGTCTTACATGATTTCTTTCCCAACATTTTTTAAGTTGTTCTCTGTGTCAACATTTTTTTGGGCTTTGATAGGCAATTGTTAACGCATCTAATTAGGCCGATAGACCTTCTTTTGAAAGGGACCTTCTTGTCGTGCAATCTATATTTATTATTTTTGCCATTCTACCTATCCACTTCACATCCGTGCGCTGAGTTTATGGCACAATGCTCGGAGATTTCTCTAAATTCATGGGGAGAAGTTACAGATACCTGCTGAAACGAAGCCTTACCTGCGATTAGTGCGAATCTAGAAGTTTCCTCTGCTAAAATAGGTATCCACTTATCTCCAACAAAAGCATGTCTTTCTCCAGTCTATGACCGAAAAACCGTTAAGGTAGGGCAACACCATACATTCACTCCTTAAGGAAGGAGAACACTCCACAAGCCATATGCCTGTTCATACAATAATCCTTCACATCTTTCAATGGGGAGTCTCTAACTTCTATATAGGTCTCATACATACAATACCATGGGTCATTACCATGGCTCTCTCAATACCATCTATCTAATACCATGGGCTTATTATATTATTTCTAACTACTTGTGGTCCCTTACATGATACGGGTTAACCATCTTATTTATTACTATGGCCCATTTCATTATTACATTATTCCCTTGGGTACCTCCCTTTGTACCCCATATTATCCCCCCTAGGTATACTACATTTTGCAGCCTCGAGAACTTGCATAATGCATAATTGATACCAAGGAAATGATTAAAGAGGTGTTTTCACTTGATGAGCGCTACTAGCATGTAAAAAAATGTTGGTAGCATGAACCATAGGGATCCATGAGAAAGAGTCACTGAATCATTAATGAGGGTATGTTGTTATTCAAAAACAAAAATTACATGCCTGAAGTAGCCAATTTAACGAAGCTTGCCATGGATGAATTCCATAAAATCCCTTACCCAAGTCATCCTGGTTATCAAAAGATGATAAAAGCCATAAAGAGAATATATTATTGGCCAAGATTGAAGAAGGATGTTGTTGAAAATATTGCCCAGTGTATGGAAGGCCAACAAGTAAAGGTGGAATGTAGGCATCCAGTAGTACTGTTGTAACCTATCCCAATCCCTAAGTGGAAGTGGGAAATCATATCTATGGACTTCATTATGGGATTTCCAAAGATAGATAAATATCATGATGCTATTATGGTGGTGGTGGAAACTCACTTCATTGTTGTCAAATACACTGACAAAACTATTGACATAACCTAGATATTCATGAAGAAAATATTTAAACTACATGGTGTACCTAAGAAGATTATATTAATTTGATATGCTAAGCTCACATCTAACTTTTACAAGTTTTTGTTTGTTGGTTTTGGAACCGAACTAGCTTTTAGTACTACTTATCATCCTCAAACAAATGAATAGATAGAAAGAGTGAAAAAAATTCTAGAAGACATGCGAGGAATGTACGTCATGCATTTGATAAAGAAGTGGGAATATTTCCTACCACTAGTGGAGTTTGGATACAATAATGGATACGAGGATTCACTAGGGATGATACGATTTGAGGTATTTTATCACCAACAATGCAACATTCCTATTAGTTGGGATGACCAAGTAAACAGAGTAGTTCTTGGGTACGATATGCTAAAGGAAATGGAGCTAGAAGTGGTCAAGATCGATCATAGCTTAAATAGCTTAAAGGCAACTTGAAGCAAGGGTATTGAAGCCCCAGTAAAAATTGAATTTTCAAACTTTTGGAAGGAAAGGACATGGCATCGTGGTTGAGGAGATGCGATTTTCATTGAATTTTGTGTAACTACTGATCGATTGTTATTTATTTTCCCTTTCAAGAGTGTAGTTAGAAATATGTGGAGAGGATCGTGGATCTAAAATGATCCACAATATTGTATGTTTTTATTTGTGATCCTTCTAACGTTGGAAAAAGGTAGGCTAGATCTAATGTAGACTAGGCCGAGGAGATGGTAGGGATTGAGCAATTTCTGTGTAATCAAATTTAATTGGAATAAAATCAGAAGTCTTATGTGCATTTTTGTGCAAAATCTATGTGTTGAAGCTCTATGGTTATATATTTGTCTGCACATGGATGAGAGGAACAAAATTTTGGTGTATATAGGGCCACAATTACTGTGTAGAGAATGACCCATCATTGATCACAGGATGGATCAACTGTGATCCATTAACAATGGGCGATTACGTTCAAGACCCCTTTGTAGTCGTCACATGTCATACTTTGAATGTTGTGCAGAAGTAGTCACTTTGAATGTTGTGCAGAAGTAGTCAGTGTGGGACCAATTTACTCGATTTTAGCCATCCTTCCATTTTAACAAGCTTTGATAGCTCCAATCCCCGATTAATCCATGGAATAATCGGCCCCGACCTAGTCAAGTGCACAAACAAATTGAGATGTAATGTGGATTCTGATCTCTAACTACCTAGTCTACCAATCTATAAGCCGAAACTTGATTTCATGCCAATGAACATTAGACTTTGTGGTTGGATGGTTGACTTGCGACGTCAACAATTTGGAGTGTTAGGGAGCTTGTGGTTTTGAGAGATTGAGTTCATTTCTGCAATTTAGGTGGTGATTTCCAAAATCTTTGTGGGCTCATAACCCACAAGAAATTGATTTGAAGTGCCCCAAAAATGGTTGTTATCAGGTGGTATCATAGCAGGGAAAAGTTTCCTACAAAACGAGGTGAACAAATTCAATATGCGATTGGGTAGATGTTGTTGTGGAAATTCCACAGTTGCGGTTGTGGGTAGAATTGTTGAGAAAAATGAGTAGCATGAAACAAATAGAGGAGCAGAGGAAGCTCAACAAGGTTCCAGTGGAGGTTAACCTATGATGCCAAGAAATTGATCTAGAGGAGGGATCTTGGTGAGGCATCATTGGAGGCTTGCTTGTAGCTCACTATTGAGTACAAGTTGAAGTTCAATGAGACATGTGGAGAATAAAGGCCAAGTGAAGAGGAACATGATGCAACAATGAAGACATATGACAAGTACTTTTCTTTTTCTATGTAGGTTCCATTCAACTTTTGTAAATCACACTGAATATAGTGGCAAATACATTGTATTGAATTGAACCTGGTTATCTCTGTATTATTAATTTATTTCCATTGCTCAAGAATCACAAGCTTTTTAGGGTTTGTTTGGGTTCCCATCTTCCTTGTACCATATTCACATTGAGCCAACTCATTGTCAAATCAAATTATGAGTGAATTTTCATACAATGACTACAATACGGATGAATTTAGTAACTATGTTACGAACTATCGTTTCTGCTTATAGCCAAACAATGCACCTAGATCAATAAAGGCCTGTCAATGGTGGAGAGGCTTCTAGCTCTCTTGCAACTAAGTATAATATTAAATCGTGAACTTTTGTAACAAGTTACCTCATATCATTATATTTTAACTTTTTCTCAACTCGAGCGTTTTGATCAATGCATTAATTTTTCAGACAGGCTTCACTGAACTTTTTTTTAACTCAATATATTATACATCAAAGATACTTGATCATTCCACAAATACTACTGCGTATTCCTACTAATGTACCATACTCTGCTTTGTGTTCGGAATTCACCAGTCCACAGCCTCTGTACAAAAGCTTTAGATGTAGATATACTGAAAACTGAACAGATGACTGATTAATTTCCACATTACTCGAGTATCTTACCAATTAGAAGCTGAAAATAGCGAAGGCAGCTCAATGTTGCTCTATAAACAATTGTCTAGAGCTAAAATTGATAGCTCAAGCCTTAAGGTCATGCAAGTTCTTTTAGGAAAAGATATTTTGTTACTTTTATAAATAAATAAATACTTCAAAAGGCTCAAAGGGTTTACTTAACTGGTTGTCACCAATGTTGCTGGGCATTTGGCGAGTTCTGTGCCAGCATGTGCTCAGTTCGAATCCCCTTGTGTTAGGCACCCAAGTATATGCCGACATGTTTACTAGCGAAGCCATCCCCACAAAGGGGGGCAAGTTTCCCTTGGATTACCCTGTGAGGTTTTCAAAGGAAAAAAATAGGTACTCAAGTGAATGTCTGAACAGAGAATGTAAGATCGCAACTTTCCAGTCTGTTTTCTATGAAGATGAAAATTAGCTTCCGACACCTCGCCCTTCTTCTTCTTTGTGTTTAGTCACTAGTACACCCATTAACCCAAGTGTGCAGAAGACAGTTGAGAGCTTGAAAAAAATACAGTGAAATATTTTCCCTATATGCTATTTCAGTTCTTGAGTGTTGTCATATCTCTCCGATTGCACCCTTACTTTTCTTGCCTTTTCTATCATTTTTTTTGTTTACTTCAGCATCGTTTGATTTTTTCTTATCTGCCTTGGATACTACATTAGAAACTGTAAATCCAGCGTCTTCGAAGAACCGTGCTCTGTCGAGAATCAAAGCACTCCGTTCCTTTACATCCACACCATCGTAAGTCCACACAGCCAAAGTTGCATCACCTTTCAAGCCTAATGACAACCAACCAAGACCTGCAGTAGCAATATCCACCGAATTGAAATCCCAACTGTTTCCTGATATTTTGAATTCCCTCCGCTGCCATTCACCAAGCTCAGAGACTCTTTCCACCCCAATGGGAGGCTGCAACTGTAGTCCAAAGTGGTGTTCTCTTATCACATCCGCATTCTCAACCTTCCCCATATGCAAGGGAATAAGCGGAGAGACCCAAACAGTGACATAAAGTGATTGAACAGAAGCCTCTTCGATGTCAACCCTCATTAATCCCCCAACATGTACACATTGACCCACAGTCAACCTGTAACTCCTGGGTTTAAGCTCCTTCTTTATCTGAACCATCTTCTGCTCTTCTCTGTTCAGTCGTGTTGGTATCTGATACGGATGCAGAAGGCCCGGCGTGTCATACAATTTCGCCTTGTCAGGCAGAATCCCTTCGATCCTAAGAATCCCCAATGTAGTGCCAGGAACTGGAGCTTCGGTGAGTTGGGTAACCTTTCCTCCAACGTGCTTCCCAATCGCATTAATCAAAGTTGATTTGCCCACATTCTGCGCACCGATTACCCACGCATTTCCTCGAGGACCAGCCAGCTGCTTGATATGCTCGACCAAGTTCTTAATCCCCCAGCCCTTGTGGGAACTGACAAGATGGACTCCGTGTAACTTTTCGGCCCCACCGAACCTGGACCGCCGGCGAACCCAATTCTCTAACCTCTGTGGCGTTACCTGGGTAGGAAGAAGATCGAGCTTCGTGGCAACAAGCACTAAACGGGGCACATTCCCAGACTTCCCTTCCTTCCAGACATGCGCCCCTTCTTCCATCGCCTTTGACACCAAAACCGCCACACGCCGAGGAAAAGACCCATCAAAGTCCACAGTATCGACCACCATCACTACAGTTGATCTGCTGCCGGTTGTTTTCATCAATCTAGCTCCCACTGTAACTTCAAAATCAAAATCCGGCAGCAAATTCTCTACGCTCTCGTCCTTCACTTTCCCATAGTTGCGCAAGGAATGGCACCGGGCGCAAACCACCGGCGTTTCCGCTTTCTTTAAGTTTACATTATTTTCCCCCTCTTGAGAGATATTGGACTTCGACTCAGATTCCTGGACCTTAATCTGATTACTTATTTCTCCTTCATCGTCTGGATTCAGCCAGATTTCATCTCCTAGATTCTCTCCTTTGACATCAACCCATACTCTTTTCTTTTTAACTTTCTCCGAGGGTTTAGTGAAGAATCCAGGCGCCTTCGGCTTCTCGTTCTGCATGTAAACTCCGCATCCCGGGCAGACTAAATGCTCGGAATCGTTTTCGTGACCTTCGCTTCGACCCCAAGGACGAGATTCTTGCAGCTGGGTTTCCAAACTAATGTTTTGGGGGGGTTTCGTTGATGATATAAGATCTTTAATGGCGGATGCATCAGAGGAACTGCATCGTATTATTCGAGATTGACAGAAGGAAAAGATGTCATACCTTGACTTACGGTGAATACTGGCGGCCTCTTCAAAGCCGGCACCTTTTTGCTTCAAATGAGAACAATAAGCCGATGATATCGATGTTGGAAAGCATTTTCTGGTCCGAGATGCAGCGAGCAACTTGCCGTTAAGCTTCGCAACCCTATGCAACATGGCCGTCTGTGAGGGGTTGATATTACAGGATTGGGATGCTACCATGGCCGGATGGTTTTTAAGGCTATTTTGAATTGTATAATGAAGAGTGACCACAGTTGTTGCAACGCTTTACTATTGTTGCAACTCCTCACTATTGCTACAACTTTGGAAATACGATTCTTATTGCCATGACTCGTGTTATCCCTAGCATTGTTGTTGCAGCATGTGTTTCCCCTAACATCGTTTCTGCAACTTATGTTTTCCTTGCTAATGTTACAATTGTTGCAACTCCCCCTATTTCCCATTGTTACAACTCTTGCCACAGTGTTGCAACTCCACGCCATCATTCAACAGTCAATTTTGGACCAATAAGACGATTAAAAAAAATTGTAATACATGAAAATGACAGGAACAAGTGGATGACCAAGAAGAGTCTATGATTGAGCCACCACTTGACCCACAACTAAGTTGAGTTAGATTATACCTGCTTTTACCATTTTATAAAGAAATCAATGTAACATGAAGAACAACCTGATTTTCATGGTGGTTCATCCACCTTTTATATCTATTTAGATAGAATATATTTTTAATAAAAACTCGCTATTCTTCTTGAGCTAGGTAGCTTGAAGCTCGTCGCTTGTAGCCAGGGAAAATTTTAAGGATGAAAATTTATCTTAAAGTTTAGAAACATTGGCAAATCATTACTAGTTCCTAAAATGAAAACTATAAAAATTTTAGCAATATTTTTGTAAAAATGTTCAAACTTATAATGATATTATATAGTCTATATGAAATTTTACTGATTTTTAAGGTAATATAATTTTCTAATATGGAAATTAGGTGAACAATTTAAAAAAAAAAATGGAAATTAATGAATCTATTTTTTGGGAAAAAACATGGAAAATTACCACACCTATAAATATTATCCCCTAAATTTTTCCCTTCTTGTAGCTTGTAACTAGTAATGAGGAGCTAGATAATTTTATTGTACTTTCCAAATTTCTATAATCTAATTTCCTTTCTACTCTAGTTCAAGTAATGTGTGCTAAGAATTCACATTTTATTTCTTTTTAAAGCAGTGCCTTGTGTATGGAGGTATGACCTAGTCCTTAGTCCACTATTATTTGTATCCATATCGTAGTCATAGTTATAATTATTGTTTCTATTTATTTCTACATTTACTTCTTTTTTTCATATTGTGTAACTCCAAATTACTAATTGATGCAACTCTGATAAGTTACATTGTTGCAACTCCAAACTTTAGGTGTATTACTACAATTTGGGTGTTAATGTTATCTTTATTCATTCATCGATTAATTTCATGAAGAAATTACAACATCTCATGAGTTAGGGTTGTTATTGCAACTTTGTTATAACATTAACATTACTGTGTTCCCACAATCTTAGTAGTTTTGTTTTTTGAATTGCTTTGATTAGTTATTTTATGCATTTTATTTTTTGTTTTGTTTATAAACAAGTATGAGTCAAAGGTTTGTGATTAAATATTTTTCATTACACATGCAAGTGCATATTAGTTACAACAACCAAGATCATTCTTAACACTTGAGCAAGTCACCTTTAGATGTTGGTGTGATTTACTTACTTGCAAATTATTTTTCTGCAACATAGATTAGACAATGTTCTGCTACATTCATTCAAGTGTGGATTAGATTCAAAGCATGATTTAGATTATTCGATAACTTGTAAAAGCATCTTTATATCTTAAAATGTGAAAACCATCTAGTTACTACAACTTCAAGACACATACATAGTTGTACTAGCATAAAAAGAGCACAACAGTTCACAAGTACCCCTAAGAACCCTAAGTTGATAATTAAATGAATGGTGTTTTAGTTGTCTATCAACCAATTTGAAAGGTAATTGAAAGCCACCATCACATACATTTCATCATAATGAATGACATGTAAATTAACAAAATGCATAATAATCAAGGTCAAAGTACATGCATTCCTAGGTGATAGAGGTCATAAATGGCCCTTTAGATGTACAATTGAAGGGTCCATCACATAGTCAACCATAGTCAAAGCATTGTCAACTATAATCAAACTATGGTTGAAGAGAGTCAAACCATGGTCAACCATATTTGACCATGGTTAGCCATAGAAAAGTTGTGTCAACCATAGTCAAACCATAGTTAAACCATGGCCAACTATATTCAAACAATGGTTAACCATATTGAAACCATGGTGAAGCATAGTTAAACGATGATCAATCATAGTAATTCAAAGTAAACCATGGAAAACCATAGTCACCCATTGTTAGCCATGGATAAGCTTGGACAACAAAGTTAAACCATGGTTAACCATAATTAACCATGGACAACCATAGTCAAATTATGATCAACTATAGTGAAGACATTTTGAAACCATGGTTAACTATAGTCAACCATGTTCAACCATAGTGAAACCATGGTTAATAATCATCAACCATCATTACATCATGGTCAACTATAGTCAAACAATGGTTAACCACAACCAAACAATGGTCAAGCCTAATTAAATCATGGTCTACCATATTCAAACAACAAATAGACAAACAATAAACATCATTCTAATAAAACTTTAATATTGCACAACATAGTAATATGAATTTAATATTACACTATATTATTCACAATTTAATTTTACAGTCATGGTTAGCCATTCTCAACCATAATTAAACCATGGTCAACCGCCAATGACCATGGTTAAACCTAGTCTACTATATTAAAACCAATCAATCATAATCAAACCAAGGTAAATCATGGACAACCATAGTCAAACCAAGATAAACCATGCATAAACATAATCACTAGCACTCAACCATGGACATCCATGGATACCATAGTCAAACCATGGTCACCCATTGTTAATCATAATCAACCATGGACAACCATAGTAAACCATAGCCAATCCATATATAAACCATGGTTACTTATAGTCAAACCATGGTCAACCATTGTCAAACATAGTCAAACCATTGTTAAGCATAGTCAAATCATGGTCAACCATGTTCAAACATACTCATTCATGGACAACCATGGTAAACTATCGTCAAATAATGGTCAACTATAGTCAAACCAAGGTAAACCATGGACAACCATAATCAACCATGGAAAACATAGTCAAACAACAAAAAAATGAACAACAAACATCATCCCAATATAAATTTAATATTACACTTTATATTGTTCACAATATAACTTTAATAATGTTTGTAATGTGACAAGCACAAATGATGTTGTTGCATTGTGTTGAACAAAAAACAACATCATTGCAATGTTATGAATAACAAACACCATTGCAATGTGATGAGTAATGAACATCATCGCCAGATGAGGAACAACAAACAATGTCACAATGTAATCAATAATGAACAATAAATATCAGCATAATATGCCAAACAACAAATGATGTCACAATGTCATAAACAATAGACATTTTTACAATGTGACAAACAATAAACAATGTCACACTATCATGAACAATAAACATTGTCACATGTGACAAACAACAAATGTTGTCACAATGTGTTGAATAATAAAGGTCATTATGATGTTATGAACAATAAACAACATCATAATGTGACAAATAACAAACATTGCCACACAGGCCCCGACGGGCAACTCAATTGGTGATGGTCGTGGAAATGAAGTGTTATGTGTGAGGAGGTTTGATGTTCAAATCCCCTCAATTCACATGTGCCTACGAAATGGGAATACGTAGTCACATAGAGGTTATAGTGGTAGTGGTTGGAATCGATTCCATGCCATGGGAGTACAAGGCTAGCCCAATTATCGATTCTTCTAGATACAAAAAAAAATATTATCACAACATGATGAAAAATAAATGTCATCAAAATGCGATGAAAAACAAGCATCAACATAATATGATGAAGAATGTCGTAATGTGATGAACAATAAACGTTGTTGCAATATGACGAACAACAAATTGAGTCCCAATGTGTCAAACAAAAAATTACATCACAATATGACAAACAATAAATGTCATTTTAATGTGACAAATAATAAATGTCATCATAATGTGACGAACAATAAACATTATTACAATGTGACACACAACAAACTATGTCATAAAGTGATGAACATCAAACTTCATCGCAATTGGATAAAAAATGTTGTTGCAATGTGACAATCGAAACCATTGAGAACCATGGTCAATTGTGTTTATCTATGTTGACCATGATCTCCCTTGGATTGATCGAGGTCAAACATGTTAAACCATTATCAAGTCATGGACAACCACGACCAACATGGATTACCATGTCTATGGTGAATCGTAACTTGACAATATTTAACCATAGTCAACTATGTTCAAACATGGTCAAAACAACTTAACCATGGTCACCAAGTTTAGCCATGGTCATCCTTGTTCAACAATGTAATATAAAAACAAATTGTTACATTAAAGGTTGAACATGGTCAATCATGGTCAACTTCATTAGCCCTCTTCAACTATTAATGTAATATCAATGTAAAAATGTAACATAAAATTAACACTAATTTAACATTAACTGTGGTCAACAATCGTTGACAAACATTAATGTAACATTTAAGTAAAAATGGTGAACATTGATGTAACATAAGTATATTTTACATAAATGGTTAGCCATGATCAACGTTGACAACAAAGGTCAACCATGGTCAACCACAACCAACCTAATTAATCCTCTGCAACCATAGTTAACCATCATCAACCATCAACAACCCTCACAATTTATGGTTAACCATTTCAACCATGGTCAACTCTTATCAACAATTTTTAGTCATAGTCAAATAATGTCAACCATAGCTAACCATTGTTTACTAATTTGCCCCACACATGCAAGTCGTCAACTAACACAACCACATCAATAAAACAGATGATATACACCGATACACATTATTTTCCACCTTTCATATGTCAATCAGTACCATTATAACTAGAAAATGACAGCTCTCGACATATATCAAGCACTTTATTGATATAGGTGTGCTAGTTTTTTAAGAAATAATGAATTTACATTAATGTGAAAATGTAACATTAACATTAACAGTAATGTAACATCAATTGTCGTCAATCATGGTTGAAAACATTCATGTGACATTAATGTAAAAATGGTCAACATTGATGTAACATAAATGCATTGTTACATTAATGGTCATCCATTGTCGACCTCATCAACCCTATTTAAACATAGTCAACATCATTAGTTGTCAACATGGCTCGCCGTCCATGGTTAACCATTGTCAACCATGGTCAACACTCGTCAACAATTTTTAACCATAGTCGAACAATGTTAATCATGATTAACCATTGTCAACCATGGTCAAACCTTGTCAACAATTTTTAACCATAGTCAGACAATGTCAACCATAGTCAACTATAGTTACTGATATGCCAGATGCATGCCAACAGAATGGCTGAATAAGTCTTCATCATGCTTGGTTTTTGGGGATTTTAGGGTGGAGATGCTGCAAAAAAAAGGGCGAAGTTTGAATAGGAAGGAGGAGTGGCAGACATTCTGGAAGCATCTGCTTCTACTGCGAGTCCAGGTAGAGCTTCAGGGCAGCGAATGGCGGGAATGGCGGGTTCTGTTGATTCGTCAATGGTTGGAAATGTGGGCACTTCAAGCACGACAACATTTCGAAAACACTGGAAATAGTGGTGTCGATAAGCTTCCAAAAATGAATTTAGAGTAATCTCCGAGCATTGTGCTATAAACTCGGCGCACGGATGTGAAGTGGATAGGTAGAATGGCAAAAATAATAAATATAGATTGCATGACAAGTGTCAGCGTGAGAATGAAAAAGACGACGAATATCCCTTTCAAAGGAAGGCCTATTGACCTAATAAAGAAATTTAAAGTCTCTGTGACAAAATTGAATGTATTTGGCGTCCGTGCTGCTCACAAGCCGTGCGGAACAAGATATTGGATTTTCCAATTTGGCGAATATATCGGTGAGTATATTTAAACCCTCTGCGGCTTTGATTCGTTGAACAAGACATGTAACGGTAACGATTGCGCCACCTGGCCTACTGCTTCAGGCGAACGCAGCCGCGTGTTAATCGCGTTCACGGATAAGTTGCTACCCGGTGGGTTCGATCGCTAACGCAAGTGCCGTGAAGACTCCTGCCGCCCTAGGAACCGGCCTGTGTGGCGTGCGGAAATGTAAAAGAACGAACCAGAGGGTTTCGACAGAGGGTGTGAAGCGTATTGTAAAATCTCCTTTTTTTCATTTTTGGACAAACTTCTCCATAAATTTTGCTTCTCATTCGGTTAGAAATTATTGGAATTCTGGATTTGAGATGTGTGTTCGTATGATTTGATGTTCTAAATTCTTTTTGAATTTATTTATATTTTTAAAATATAATTATAGAGTATATTTTTAACGATAGTTATTTGAAAAATTCAAAAAATAAAGTGCTTACACTCTTCCGAATTTATCGTTTGAGTTATCTACATTATTATGAATTGTAGGTTAATGTAATTTATGTCCAGATTCATTGCACCTTCTAATTTGTGTCTAGATTCATTGTATATTTTCCAAACTATTATAAACCAATTTTATAATGATAATAATATTATAATGATCATTGCATATTTTCCAAATGGTTATAAACATATTTTATAATAATAATAATGTGAAATGATGAGGAGAAAAAAAAGTTATCTATATTTTTACTAAATTGTAGGTTAATTTAATTTGTTTCTAGATTTATTATATATTCTCTAAATTGTTATAAAAAGATTTTATAATTATAATAATATGAAATGAAAATGAGAAGAATAAATTTATTTTTATTTTTAATTATTTTATTGATAGGTGTATAAGGTTCTACAAGGTTCTGGAAGCGATCAATTCTGATATCGGCTGGAGAGGCTTGTTTCTTGATAGTCTCTGCACTGGCAGACGGCGTCATCTGCGATTTGGACGCCCATGACAGTAAGCGGCACATCGTGGAATTGAACCTGGGTTGGGTATTCGACACCGCAAACAATTCCTCCTGTGGGAGAAATGCATCATTTAGCCCTTACCTGGTTTCGATACCGCGGCTGCGCAAGCTCTTCTTCTACAGGCGCTTTATGCACAAGATCTTGATAGTTGCCGCCTTCGTCTGGGTTCAATGCATTCGTTGCTCACTGAGCTCTGGCGTGATTGGTCTGAAAGATTCCTTTTGTTCTCTCAGGCCAGCCAGATTCTAAAGTTGATAATATTTGAGATTTTCAATTATTCATGTCGGGATCGTTCTTAATATTTGAAATATTATTTAATTATTCATGATCGAATCGCTCTTACAGCTTGGGTGCAGGTAGGCGCGCGTTTATTTATAGTGTTTTATTTCTCCCATTAAAGTCAAGCCGCTTTGAGAAAGCATTTATCATGTAGGGAACTTTTGTCATGTTGTTGCTTTATATAATTTACTGACATCTCAGAGAAATCTCTCCACAACTTTGTTCAAGCATGTTTATTTTGACATTATAAGATTCATATACGAATTTAGTGGACAGTCATCAGCTGTATAGTTTACGTTTGAGCATTATATTATATGAGTTTGAATAGGTATTATCAAGTTTTGTCTCTCTATATTCTTTAAATTTAAAGCATTAGAAGTGTATCGGAGAACATGGTGGTGTGGTTGATTTTTTAGATACAGCTAGCAGAAAGAAGCATTAAAGAATATATGTTATATTAAATATACAGTGCATAAATTAAACTTTTATATAACTTGGAACGGAGATCTCATCATTAAATGAGCATTTATGATGGCATGTCTTCTACTTGATTCTAAATCGTTCCTTCTATAGTGAAGTCCATAAAGCATTTTGTACTCGATTCTAAATCGTTCCTTCACGTTATCTTCAGTGTTTTAAATTGATATCGAAATGGTAAATAACAACGCAAGGCCCTCTGTTGTCGTTCGTAGTAAAGTAACCCTTAAATCTTTACATCTTTACAGCTATTTCAATTTCCGAGCTATCTATTTCAAATCTTTTGCATTTTCTGCCAAAAACTTAAAGCTAAATTGTAACCTTTGACCCTAATCATTCACAATTTCATGAATCTCGATGCTTTAATCTTTCTTGTCCACACAATAATTTCGTCTGTGTCTTCTCTTCGCATTTTAAGTCGCATGTCCTGCCGCAAAAAGTTCTTGGAAGATCCACATTCTCTGTTGCGATGCTACCGCCACTGCGAATGGTGGACAATTTGTTCTAAGAGATTCATAAAAGGATTTTCTAAGATTGCTTTTTTATTATATTTTTATAAAATAAAGGAATTAAATTGAATGGATATTAAAGTTTGAAAAATGTTCCCAACTATTAATGAATTGAATACTAGTGCACTCATTTTGAAGATTACTAATTCAAATGAAAATTATGTGGTGTTTGCACATATATTTAAAAAGAGATTTTGTGGATTCTTTATTTAGAATAGATATATGATTTTTTATGAATTTATACTTAAGTAGTTACATGTAATGAACCAACATCTTTTCTAGAAAAAATCAACAATTCTAATTTAATAATCCTATCGGCCTCTTTTTGTACCTTTTGGGACAATTGCTAGTATTTAAAAATAGAGTCATGTACAGAGGCAAAGGAATTATTCGGATGGTCAAAAGTGGTTTGAATTTGGGTAAAAAAAATCAAATTTTTTTTTGTAGATGTAGTGTTTGAATGATGTTTTTGATGGTGAAAATGGATTCAGCACCATCTAAAATATTTTGTAGATACAATATTTGAATGATGTTTTTGATGGTGAAAATGGATTCAGCGCCATAAAAACATTTAGAAAACCTAAAATTACGAATTTTGACAGATTTTATTTGGATTTACAAAGTCCCTGTCAAATTTTTCTAAAATATGACTAAAATTTCCGTAATTTTCAAAACAAAACAAAAAAAGCATAAAATTTTTGTAAAATATAACTAAAATTTCCATAACTTTCAAAACAAAAACATAATTTATAAAAATAGAGTTTTAAGAACAAACATATCTTTCCCGAGGTATTTTAATGTAATATTTAAGAACAATTATTTCTATTTGATATTTAACAACAAACAAATCGTTCAAGGAGTATTTAAATGTAATATCTAAAAACAAACGTGTTTAAATCTAGTATTTAAAACCAAACATCCACATGGATGTTTTAAGATCATATTCGAAAATTGATTGATCTATTTGCTACTCACAATTTTTTAATTGCGTCAGATTTGAAAGTCAATTATATATATACTCAATCTAAGTCGGAGAAATATGGCTTCTGAGAAAACAGGCAACGATGGCGGAGCAGGTTAGGGTTTCAAAACCCGTGAGCCGGGAGGCTTTGCGCACAGGTTTCGGGTAGCCTGCACGGGTCAGAAACTCTCAGTTGACAACAAACACGGCTTAATAAACTATGGCAGTTGGTATGATCTCAATGATTGTTTTTTTTGGCGTTTATGAAGCTTTAAAATAGTTATTCATTACTCAGTTTTTATTGTCGTTCTTTCCCGTGTTACCAGTGAAGCATCCGCGAAGCCCACCTTTGCCGGTTGACGCTTACCTGGGAAAGACTGAACCATGGTTAACCCCGTGGAAATCTTGGCACTGGACCCCGAGGTGGAAGATATCCTCTCGATGTGGGGAAAGGATATTACGACACAAAATGTGGAGCATTACTTTGGGGCTATTGACCTGCCATGTCTGGAGGTTGCTTCACACTCAGAATCTTTCTTTTTTTTGACTCATAGCAAGAATACGGGTAGCGTGACACCGAACCCTAGTTCACTGAACGCCCTGAAACCAGTGGGAGCAGTAGTAACGAGTGGGGAAAACGAAGAAGGCTTGCCGTCGGACCCAAAAGGGAAAAAACCATTTGAAGGGTTTCCATTATCAAAGGGTTTCGAAGATTTATACAAGATAGGCTTATCTGCAAGTTTTGACCAGGCAAGACCATCAGGGGGGGTTTTATCACTTACGAGGGTCCCTCTTCATAGTGAACCTCTAAACCCTAAGGGTTTTTCTTCAAGCGACTGTGGAGAGGCTATTGCGGGGGCGCAGGCAGTCACAAATGGTTCGAAGGTTAATATTCCCTCCACGGGGAATGGGGTTTTGGGGACTCTGGACCCATATCAGCCTGTGCAGGAGACGGAACCTCAGGTGGTCTCGACTCAGATAAATCATGAACATACAAAAGTACGAAAAGACACAAGAGTGCAGGCGGAAGGGGCAGGATACAAGGGAGCAAAACGGAAGCCACAAAGACCCATTGGAGCTCTGGAGGTCGTGGACAACCTGGTTCTCGGAATGGAGGTCTCTATGGTCGAAGCTTTAACTGTGGCAGAATGTACCTTGGTCGGCAGAGCTAGAGGTAAGAAATACACCTCTGAATTTCTACAAGAATGGGGTGAAAAATGCTTTAAAAATGAAAACCCTTTTCAATTTGAAGCCCTAGTGTTGGCAAAAGGATGGTTTCAGTTCAGATTTGGAGATAAAGGATCAGCAGATTGGGTTTTACAGCGTAACTGGCATATAGGGAACATTCCAATTCTACTAAAAAAATGGACTCCCCTATTTGATGCTATTAAGGAGAGAACCGATGTTTTTCCGGTGTGGGTGCGGGTGCCGGGCTTACCATCCTTCCTCTGGACAGAGGAGGTTTTCAAATCGATTGGTAACAGGTTGGGGGAGTATATGGAGGCAGATATGTCTTTTTTGACTACAAAAAACAGGGCTATAGCACGTATTTTGGTTATGCTAAACCCGAGTGGTCGTCTGGCAAAGAAAATTAACCTTCTGTTTCAGGACTATGTATATGAACATATACTTGACTATGAATATTTACCGTTTAGGTTCCATCGATGCCACGATTATGGGCATATGGCAAAAGAATGCCCACAATTGAGGAGAAGAAGACATTTCCGAAGGTTTAATCGAGGAAATGATCACGGAAATGCACAGATGCCGTCGGAGAAAATTATGATGGATGCTCAAGAACAAAGGGATATGGAGACAGAGGAGATCGTGAAGCCTTTCGAGAACGAAGGAAATCTTTTTCAGGTGGATGCAATGGCAAAAGAGAAAATTCCGTTGTCTACAGTGAGGGAAAAAGCGAAAGAGGTCGTGGAAGCCGAAGAGACAGTCGAGCAAGACAATGATAAACAAACTACCTCTGCTGTAGAGGAATCGGGTATGCAAATAGAAACTCTCCCCCTTTTTTTTCATGAGCATATTCCTGATAAAAATAATATTGAGGCCTCAAACCTTCATGAGCAGGATATGTTTTATGTAAAAAATATGGATCATCAAACAATGAGTCCGAATATTGAAACTATAGCAAATTCTTTTCTGTCTCTGGATATTAGCTGTGATGAAAACTGGCCTCCACTAACTACCTCTGCCCCACGACCTCACTGCCCTTACAATTTGAGATCCTTGGGAGGAAAACTGGATGAACAAGGTACCTTAGGTGGGTTGGGTATGATCCTTCCACATAATAATTTCAAAAATAAGAGAGGTCGGAAATCACACATGTCCAAGGCGAAACTAAAAGCAAAATTGGATGTTGCAGATGGCAAACAATATTCCATTCTGGGGGTTCTTAGAGCAGCTCATCCCCATGAAGGTGTTAACAAATGATTTTGACATCTTGGAACTGCAGAGGTTTGGCCAGCAAACCTAAAAAACTGGCCTTGAAAGATTGGATTACAACCTCCAATTTAGATGTTATTTTTCTTCAAGAAACCTTGGGGAAGGCCTCTGAGATTGAACCCATGCTTAACTCTCTTCTTCCGGGGTGGGTCTTCATTGCTTTGGATTCCTCTGGCCATTCGGGGGGCCTTGCAATTGGTTATAAAGAGAGCCGGGTTAAAATCCTCAATCACTGGGGTTTGAAAAACGTTTTGGGAATGGAGGTATTATCACCAGATTTCCATTTCCCTTTAACCATTGTAAATGTCTACGGCCCTTGTCAAAGCAGGGATTCTTTCTGGGAAGAATTAATGTCAAAAACTGTGATGAATAATCCGATGATGATTTTGGGAGGTGACCTAAATTTATCTCTTGGGAGGAATGAAGCTTGGGGCCCTTCTGCAAGAGAAGACCCCTTTGCTGAGTTTTTTCACAACCTTATCTCAGAAAGCAATTTAATTGATCCTGCCCCGGTTAAACTAAAGCCTACCTGGAGGAATCGAAGGGTGGGAGGTGACCGGATTGCCAAAAGACTTGATCATTTTCTGGTTTCGGAGTTTCTCTTTTCCAGGGTCCCTATGATCAGGTAGTGGGTCGAGGAAATAGGGAACTCGGACCATTTCCCGATTTTCTTGGACATGACCAATCCTCCCCCCAAAACTCCTGCCCCTTTTAAGTTCAACCCAGCTTGGCTCCAAGATCCTACTTTCTGCAAGCTGTTTAATGATACTTGGATACACCAGGGGCAAAATATCGGGGTGGACAAAAGTTATTTGTTTATGGAGAATTTGAAAAGACTTAAGAAAGCTACCATTTCCTGGGCAAAGGAAAAAAAATGAAACAATCCGAGGAGATGTCCAGAATAAGGGAGGAGCTGAAGCATATGGAAAGTGTGGAGATAGATGGGTATTCCTCACAAGCCTCAAAGGACAGAATCCTTCTTTTGGAGAAACATAAAAATAAAATATTACTGGAAAAGGAAGAAGAATGGAGGATAAAAAGTAGGGCAATCTGGTTAAAAGCGGGGGATGAGAATACTAGATTTTTCCACAATTTTGCGAAAGGTAGAAAGTCTGCAAACACTATTTGGAGACTAAAAGATGAAGAAGGGAGAGAAGTCAGATATTTTCCCGAGCTCTCTGGGCTGGGTAAAAGACATTTTCAAAATATTTTTACTGATAAGAGAGAGGCAACTATTGCTGAAGTCCTCAGAACTGTGCATAGTTTTCCTAGATTTGTCGAGGAAGATGAAGCAGAAGATCTCTTAATCCTGGTCTCCAAGGAGGAGATTGAAGCAGCCATGAAACTTATGGGTAAGGATAAATGCCCTGGCCCTGATGGTTGGACTATAGAACTGTTTCTCCACTTTTTTGAACAAATTGGAGCTGAGATAACAGAAGTTGTTGAAGAGTCAAGGCAGAAAGGGGTAATATATAGACCATTTAACTCAACTTTTATTGCTCTTATCCCAAAGAAGGATGATCCGGAAAGCTTTGAAGACTTTAGACCTATTTCCTTGTGTAATTGCATTTACAAGATTATTTCAAAGGTTATTGCCCTCAGAATTGCACCAATTTTATCCAGGAATATTTCAATGGAACAATTTGGTTTTCTGAACAGAAGACAGATTCATGAAGCCATTGGCGTAGCCCAGGAGGTTACCCATAGTATAAAATTGAAGAAAAAGAAGGGTGCTGTTCTTAAAATTGACCTTTCCAAAGCTTATGATCGGATCAGCTGGCTCTATCTTAGGATGTTGTTAACCCACATTGGATTCAGTTATCCTTTTGTCAGCTGGATCATGGGCTGCATCACAAATGTCAGTTTTGCTGTTTTGATCAATGGTGCTGCCTCTTCCTTCTTTAACAGCGAGAGAGGTCTCAGACAAGGGTGCCCCTTATCTCCTCTTTTGTTCCTCCTTGTGGCGGAAGGATTAAGTAGACTGATTCACAAAGCCAGAAGTGAGGAAAAGGTAAAAGGTATTGAGGTTGCAATTAACCTATACATCACACACCTTCTTTTCGTTGATGATATCCTGATTTTTACAAATGGTAGCCATAATGAATTAAAGGAGTTTAAATGTATTTTTGATCTTTTTCTAATAGCCACTGGTATGCAAATAAACACTGGAAAATCCCAAGTCTATTTTGCAGATTTTGAAAGAAGAGAAAGAGATAGAATGACAAATCTTTTTCCTTTTCCTTCCCAATCTCTGGATGATCCTTTCAAATACTTGGGTTTTTGGCTAAAGCCTGCTGTATACAGGAAAGTGGATTGGAACTGGTTAATTGCAAAGATTGAATCCAGAATCTCCCATTGGAGCTTTAGATGGCTGTCCAGAGTTGGCAGATTGACCCTTATCAAATCTGTCTTGTCAGCCATTCCAGTTTACTGGGCTGCTCTGACTTGGATCCCTAAAGGCGTGATGGAGAAAATTCGAAGAATCTGCTGCAGATTCCTATGGTCGGGATCAAAGGAATCTTCGGGCTTGCCCTGGGTAGCTTGGGACAAAGTGGCCAGACCAAAAGAATGGGGTGGTTGGGGAATAAAAAGATCCCCTGACTTCAACATCTCCTTAGCTGCTAAATCTGGATGGCGTCTTATATCAATGGAAAACCTGTGGACTAGAGTGGTCAAAAGAAAGTATATTGACCCTTTTCCCATAGATGAATGGATTCAGAGTCAAAACAAGAAGGCAAAAAATTCTTCAGCAATCTGGAAGGCTACGATGGACGCTTTCTCAGTTATTGAACAAGGCTTAGCCTGGAAAGTGGGAGATGGTAAACAGATCATGATTGGCAGAGATCCATGGGTTGGATGCAATGAAGCTTTTGCTTTATCTCTAGGACTTCTTAGACACCTCGATACTAAAGGTATTCTGACATTAAACCAGGTGGAAAGAGTTGGACAGTCTACTATCTGGGGACAGACTTGGAAGAACGAGGAAGATTTAGGGATTAATGCAAGATGGAAAAACGAATGGGGGGGATTCATCAAAGAGCTTCAAAGAACCAATGTCAGGATTAAAGATGAACCAGACTGTTTGATGTGGGCACAAAGCAAATCCAGGGAGTATTCCCCAAAAGATGGATACACCTTCCTTATGGGTAAGAAAGGTTGGGGTCGCCCGGACTGGTGGGCCAAAGATATCTGGAAACTCAAATGTCCTGCCAAGGCGAGGCTCTTTTTTTGGTGCATTATGAAAAGGAAGGTTCCTACTTGGGAAACTCTACAGGGTAGATTTTTAGCTGGCCCCGGACGCTGCCCACTATGCAAATCAGATGAAGAAACTATCAACCATCTTTTCAATACCTGTACTTTCACAAGGAAGATATGGGAGGAGGTCATGCTACTTCTTAAGACAAAAGCTCAGTGGGGTCCCGATCCATTGGAGGTGTCTTGGACGAAATGGTGGCATTCTTATCCGGAGGGGAATATGAGGAATCTGCCCCTTATTTTCGCTTGGGGTGTCTGGCTGTCTAGAAATAAGAGTCTTTTCCAAGACAAGGACATTCTGCCTCCTGTTACTGCCATTAATATCACTGCCATTTATAATGCTCTGCCCCCCCCAGAAGATAAAGTCCCCAAAACAAAACACAATTCTAACATGATACAGGAGGGTATCCCTGTTGGGTATTTTGACGGGGCTTCACAAAACAACAAGGCTGGAGCAGGCATTTGTATTCACATCAACCCGGATCTTTCATTAAAAGCTTCTGTTGGGTTGGGTTCCGGCACAAACAACTTTGCAGAACTCTCGGGCTTGCGCCTTCTTTTATGTTGGCTTCATCGCAGAAATATAAACACTATTCAGATTTTTGGGGACTCACTAAACGTTATCAACAGGATCAATGGAAAAGCTTCTTGTCAAAATCAGATTTTGAAGACTATTGTTGATGAAATTATATCTCTAAAGAATTTTTTTAACAGGTTTTCACTATGCCATATTTACAGGGACAAGAATGAGGAAGCAGACCAGTTATCTAAGGCAGGTCTACAACAGGTTATGGGCTGCTGGACAGTAGAAGAAAACAGACAGGGGCAGATTTATAGATCAGCCTTGCCTCCATACTCTCAGCCTCTTTGACTTTCAGTTTACATTATCATTTTTGACAGTTGTTTCGCGGCATTATAATTATGTTCTTTTTATTCTCTGTATATATTTTGAAAACTAGTTTTTATACAGTTCCCAGAAACATTCAGACTTTTATATGGTTTCTGTAAATAACTTATGTATCCGTCCAATTTTTTTGTATATGTGGGGTTGTTTTCCTTCAACGAAGGAGACCCCAGAAAATGTTACTTTCTTTCTCTGCCCTGCGTGGCGTCTAATACCTCCGTAAGCGAGGCTGAATCATTTGTTTTTCTTTTAGTGGCAAAAAGCTCTAGTTTTGTTGAGCTGTAACAGTTTACTTGTGCCAACAGTTTGGCTGTAATTTTTGGTAAATTCCCTTTTATATCTCAATATAAAGGTTTTGGACTTTTTTCAGCGGAAAAAAAAAAGTCGGAGAAATATATATTATATATATATATATATATATATATATATATATATATATATATATATATATATATATATATATATATATAATATATATATAGATATATTTTTGATTAAGAGTAAATGGTAAAAAGTGGATGGCTTAAAGTTATTTTCATTAAAGAATGAGCGAAAATAAGAAATTATGGATAAGACAAAATAACAAATAGAAATTGGAATATTTAATTCAATGCACGTTTCATAGATAGTGAGGATTGAAAGAGTTTTATTATAGAGAAGTTTTTTAAGTGTACATCGGGAAAAGAGTTGGGTAGAGAAAAAAAGAAGAAGATAGTATTATGTTCAAGAATTCAACTCCATTTGTGATCCCCAACAAAAAGAGTACATTGGTGTTAACATTCTATGGAGAGCAAAGATTCTTATTACTCAATTAAGAACTAATTCATATCAACTAAGTTTGTTGAAAAGACATAAAGAAGATTGGGAAGAATGGGTAAAACATTTCATTTTGAAATATGATAGAGAGCAAAGATTCTTATTGCTCAATTTGGAACTAACTTACATCAACTACAGTGTTAAACACTTTTGTCAAAAAGACCTAAAAAAAAAGAATGAGTAAAACATTTCATTTTGAAATGCGATGATTTCAAAAACATCAACAATAATATGTTAACATCTGTTCCTTGACATTATTTTCTCAATGAAAAACGGTTAAAAAATTAAATCAGCACATCATTAATTTGAATAATAAAAAAATTGAATTGCAAAACGCATGAAAACTTAAAACCTCCCAAATATTTTTATAAAATTTTGGGGGTTTTGGGATTATAACCCGTCAACACCTACGCAACATGGAGAAGTTATGTTTATGTTTTGGCGCTATGCCTTCAATACATTAATTACCCACGCATGTGGAATATCGACGAAAACAAATGGATAAGACCACAAACGTTGTCAAACTTAATTACTAGCAATTGTCCCAAAAAGTACAAAGAGAGGCCGATAGGATTATTAAATTGGAATTGTTGAATTTTTCTAGAAGAGTTAATTGGTTTGGGGAAAACCTTGTTTTCTTGGACTGGATCATTGTGCAATTACTTTCCTTTAGATATTTTGTTTATATCTATATTACAAGGAATGCATTGAATGTCTTATTTCATTTCTGCTATCCTTACTTATATCTTTTCCGTGCTTTTTCTTGATCAATTTGATGAAATATTCCATTATGCTTTGATCAAAGTCCTCACCTCCATATTAGTGTATATCCTGGTAAGTTCAAGGCTTAAAAGCCAACCAAAAAGGTCAATGGTAACCACTGTGCACGTATTCAAATTCGTAATGTAAAACTGCCAGACAGAGTTCAGACAGATAACCTCCAAGATGGGTATCATCGTTTGTAGCCAAAACCTCAAAAACTCTGTTGTCAATAGTCAGAACGCTGACATCAAACATGCCACCGCCAAGATAAAAAACAACAATATTTTTCTCTTCACCCTTCTTGTCCAGGCCATAAGCTATTGCTGCCGTTGTGGGTTTGTTGATAATAGGAGCTACATTCAAGCGAGCAATAACACCAACATCCTTCGTTGCTTGGCGCTGTGCATCAGTAAAATAAGTTGTGCAAGCCCATAAGTTAACAGTCACAATGCAGTCAACAATTGGTTACCCACAAATTTGACTTGGTATGTCTCGGTGAGTCAACTTGGCAGACCCAGCTGGTTCTGACTGGGACAGGCCATGCCCTCAGACCCAACAGTTACAAAATCACTGGAAAAACAAGCACCTCAGACCCAACCAGGTCTAGTAACAGATTTGCTTTTCTCCAGTGTTTTAACAAACTCAATACAATGCATTTTCAATAAGATAACTACAGAGACTCCATTAATGCTATTGCCTACACATTGAAACTTGATTTTACAAAAAGTAAAATAATTATAGAATGACTAAAAACATCGTGCACAAATCTAGCAGACTTGCTGAGATCTAAGAAAAGGAATGTACTTCGAAGAACATTATAATTACAGATGACTGATAGTAGCGGATTCTTATGTGTTCCGTAACTCATTGTTTAATTTATGACTAAAGCAATAACATGGAAACAAAATATACAAACTTATCATATCAAACATCTTAAAAAGGGTACAGAGGGAATTGAATTGTGAGAATCCATCAATTTGTCTCTTAAAATATGTGCCACAGCTGGATATCGAATCCTCAAAAGCAATGCCCATGAGAAGAACCTAAAAGGCAAAGTTCATGATGTAGTGCCCAGCGAGACAAAAGGTACCTTAATACAATAATACATTACCTTGCAGCATCAATGGAGCTATGCTAAACCTCTAAATAGCCTACCACAAGGAAGGTACATATACTTGCTCCTTTAGATTCCATGTTGCGCTTTCAGCTGGGAATCCCAGACAGCACCAATTGTCCATTGTGCGATAATCCCACCACAAATAGCAAAGCTTAATTGCTTCTCCCATAGCACTTGATCATCATATAGCTCCGGTTGTGAAGTCAACTTTCTGATAATGCCTGCAAGACATACACAATTACTAACAATGTTGAACTCTGCATCGACATATCATCCTTCTATTAGAAGTATAAGAACTCTTCAGATAGATCCTTGAGCAACGTAACTACATTCAATGACTACCTGCTATAACAGCATCACCCGAACCAGTCCTATCACACGTGAATGGCGTGGCCAAAACATCTTATGTTCCTATTACTGCACATACAATATCAACTTATTAGCTTCAACTTTACCAATTCACATTAATATATTTTAACTACACAGTAATTTTCAACCTTGAGCTTCTTGTAAAGACGTAAGGAGGTTAAATATTTCATCAAAATCCTTAATTTTTCAAGTTTTATTGAGAGAGAGACAAAAAAGAATTATCAACTTATTGGCTTCTACTTTTGACATGTTTTTTTAATTGAAGAACACTAACAATATAATTTTATTAACTTGGGCCTTCTTGTGAAGATGCAAGGAGGTTAAATATTTCATCAAGTAATCCTTAATTTTTCTAGTTTTAATAATATCTACTGATGAGGGGGAGGTAGCAGCGGGAAGGGGTTTTATTTAGCCCTGACGGAAAAATTGTATCGCAATATGCATGGGACTTGGTCTAGCGACCAACAATCAAGTTGAATATCTCCCTTTATGGAAAGGTTTGGAAATAGCTAATGTAAAGAAAATTACCAGCTTATTAGGCCAGTCATTCGACAAATGACCAAGACTAAGAAGGCAATATGCTGAGATTCTTCTTCCTTTTATTTTTTGGATTCTCATCTCCGCCTCACACTTTGAGCAATTGGATCTCTTTCACATGAGCAGGCATTCTTAGCCTTGGTCGAATGCCACTTGTAAATCACATTAAGACACCAGGAAAGAGGTTAAATATCTTTCATGCTCACAGTTTCTTCAACAAGTTGTGATTGAATTTTCAGTACTATGCCAAATGCATTGAACGAGTATATTCTCAACATACAATTCTTATCAAACCAGCAAAAAAGGACAAATTATGCAAATGACAAATAATCCATAGAAACCCATATCCCAAGACCAGAACTCACAGAAATAAGAAAAGTTAAAACAACATGCAGAAACTTAGCAGAGCTTGTAACCTTGTATTTTACACCTTCAGCGCAGGTATACTAGGTCACAACTTACAAAATAGAATATTTGCCTAAATTAAAAAGTAACAAATTAGAACAAAAGCAATGTTACCAGACTTGATTCGGGAAATACTTGGCAAGGTATAAGACCTGAGAGATTGACTCAACTCAGGAAAAATTCAGAAAATACTCAACAAGTGCAAAAATATTAAAAAAGTACCAAATTTTTTATGAAAGCAACAAATTTTCATTTATATCATATTGTTCTATGGCTGTCCAATCCAGAATATAAATAAATGTCCAAAATAGTTGCCTATGCAAACTGCCTCTGTTATGATGCCCTAGTTGAGTTTGTAGATGCCCTAGCTGCTTCGATTTGCTGTCCTCTCAATCACCCATGATATTGTTATCTTTCTTTTTTTAAATTTATTCTTAAATTGGAGAAGTCGAATTAGTATATTTTTTCACTTTTGTGAGAATTTAATACAAAGTGATAAAGTTATTTTTTTAAATATATTTTTAAATTTATAAATAATTGAGAACCATGGAAAATATTGGAGAGTCATTCTATTTATAAATTTAGCAGTTTAGAATTGGTTTTTTAATAAAATTTTAATGTATTTGATAAGTTGATATAGATTATTTAACAAAGTATATAAAGTATAGAAATGTTAAATTGAAAAAATTGTATTTTGGTTTAAAATAATAAATATTATAATAATTCAATCATTCAAACTAAATCCCCTACATAAAATTTAAAAGAAAAAAACTGGAGCCCCTACATAAAATTTAAAAGAAAAAAACTGAAGGAGGTTTGAAGAAAAAACTGTTTTCAAAATTTAGGAGTTGTAGAAAACTTTGGAGGATTGATGCACTAACCGCCACTGAATCAACAAATCTACCTGTGATTAAAGAAAAGCAATGGATTTAGTGGCTGGAGAGAACTTCAGTACTCACAAAGGCTGCAAATAAAAACAGGGAAACATAAATTACAAGTTAACCCTAAGCTAAAAAAATAAAAGAGAGCAGATATAATTGAATTTAAATAGAAATCGGTAAAGAAATATTTCAGCAAGAAGGGCGACAGCTGAGAATAAACACTAAGAGGTCATGACACTGAAAGTGCATAGGTATAACCTGTGCAGATGCAGAGAGGCATGAGCAATTATAAACGAATTTAAATAGGATTCGGTAAAGAAATGTTTGAGCAAGAACGACGATAATTCTGAATATATGAGTGAGGCAGTGATAAGAAAAAATACATAGTAGTCGTATACTCCATATAGAAGAAAAGAATCCAGCATTGGATGTTTATGTAAAGGATCAAAATATTAATACAACAAAGGTTGAAAATGACTTTTAGTTAAAGAAAAGTCTTGACATGTGCCTGTGGCTGTCGGGATTCACATGCAGCATGGCACTAAAACTCTATTTTTATCAGGCGAGAGTTGTGCTCATTCATGTCGTGTTCTATTCCTCTCACATTAGCCGTGAAATGAAATTACGATTCCCTTGTTGAAAGGGGGCAGTTAGTTGTCCAAATAGGACGAATAAATGAAACGCTAGAGCCGAAAGCTAGGAAACATAACACTTTTTAAAAACCATGAAACCCTAGAGACAAACGATGTTTAAGCTAGGTAACGGTTATACCCGCTAG
This sequence comes from Pinus taeda, assembly GCA_000404065.3. Lineage (NCBI taxonomy): Eukaryota > Viridiplantae > Streptophyta > Pinopsida > Pinales > Pinaceae > Pinus > Pinus taeda. The sequence goes on along the minus strand of APFE031752626.1, from coordinate 23,163 downwards.
CTATTCAAGCTATGTAAATGCTATAGCTGAAATCTATTGAAGCTATGGAAGAAAATGAAACCCTGGGGCAAAAGAAATAGAAAGCTTAAAAAAAACCGTTTAAAGTCTAGATTTACCAGTGTAGGGCACAACTCGGCTACAAAGATGATGGCCGGGAGAATTGCATGCCAAGGTCCGCCAGATTAAACCCCAGAGTCGAAATCTCGGTAGGTGAAACCCTTCAGCCGAAGTGCTCACGAGTAGATAGAATTGCAAATGAAACCCTGGAGCGGTAGTCCGGACATGTGTCTGTACCTATGGAGATTCACATGCACCTGTATATATTTTTCATGGCATACAACCTGCATGTATCTGCAAAGGGTACAACTGGGCTGCAAAGATGGTGGGCAGTGGAATTGCAAGCCAAAGACAACCAAATGAAACCCCAGAGTCAAAAGCTCGGGAGGTGAAACCCTTGAGCCGAAGCGGTCACAAGTATCTATTACAGATTCTGAGGATCGTTCCTAAATTTTAAAAACTATTACTCTGGTAAGTAGAGTAAAACCCTAACCAAAAAATGCACACTGCCCTGCTTATTCTGTGGCATTCAAAGCATCATTTTCAACATGAGAAAAACGGAAAATACCCTGATCGTTACCTGTAAACCGCCACGGAAAATGTTCGGCGAATCCTCGGCTTCGGGTCCACCATCAAGCCAGGAACCAGTCTTGCAAGAATATCCCAACTCCAGCTAATTTTTATCCTTATCCGTGGCTCAATGTGATGTTCCAGAATAAACGAAGATCCTGTTGGGCTGGGTGCGGCCTGGCCACGCGGCAAACAGAGTGCTATAAACAGGAACCGACTCCAGTTCGAATCAACTCTGACGTGCTGGAATCCATTAATGGGAAGGAGATCGACTGAGGTATTAGCAAACCCAAGCCTATTGGCCTAAAAATATCACGCCACGTGTCAACATGGGAATGAAAGGGACGACGAAAGTCCCTTTCAAAGGAAAAGCCTATCGGCCTAATTATTTATTATATTTTAGAATCGTTGTATAAGAGAGTTTGTGAACAATGGACTTTCGGATTATTCTTTTTTCTTTTTATGCCTAACAATTTTTTACTTCCATATTTCTATTAGTTTTAACTTTTTCCTGTCATGTTTTATCTGTAAATATGGCAGACATTTCTGCCTTATCTTAAAGTATCCATACTTGGTCTTGGCCCATAGAATTATAATGCCAGTGTCTCTTGCTTTTCCACAAATGTGACATGATTTTGCCCTGTTAATCCCCAAAACAATATACAGACAAGCTTACAGTTGGTATCTGAATGTGGAACTTTAAGGATGATAGTTAATTTTATGAATGATTAGAGAATAGTAAAATGTAAAACAAGATAGAAATATATGAATGTCTTGGATCCCTCACATGATTTTAGTCATTCAAATATTATAATGATGGATTTGGAATATAATTATAATGATGCATTTATGGGTATTATCTTAAATTGGGGTGGAAGAGTTTATAAGGATGGATTTGGAATATAATTATAATGATGCATTTATGGAGGTATTATCTTAAATTGGGGTGGAAGAGTTCAAGTTGTGGAATACTACGACATACTAAGTCTTTACGTGAAAATTCATTCGTCGGTAGCTAATTTAGTGTGTAATTCATATATCATAGACGTTGGACATCAATGGTTTCATTGTTAAAAAGCATATCCTTTGTGAGGCATGAGAATTGTTGGAGAGGGAGTTGTTTTCTGATCTAGACAATTATACTCAAAATGGCTAATGAGGGCCAAAGGCAGAATTCGAAAATATATTTTAGTTGCTTGATAGAATGATTGATTGTGATGTGGTCTTTGGGGTTGCATTGTTTACCGGACATGTTGGCTAACAAGTTCTCGAAGTATATAGTGTGTTTCATTGAACATTAGAATTGTGTATGGATTTTTAAAACTTGAACTAGGTAGAGAGTCACACTCAAACTCACATGTCTCATTTAGAAGCTTGCTTGCTTCAACTTGTTTCAATCTCCTCGATCGTGGCGTGTTGGATTATCTAATCATTTATCTTATAGTATTCTTTGTATTAAGTTTGTATGGGGGTTTGATCTAATTACGTGGTATATATAATAGGTATTGAATGGTTTCCGTAGCTCTTGGCACCTCTAATTAAATAGAGTTGACTCCATCTGCAATATCATTTTGAACAGTTGAAACAATAACTCGAGAGAAGAATATGGAGTTTGAAACAGTAAAGGTTGATCACTGAAAGAGTTTATGTTGATCTCCACTAGTTTTGGCATGCATGCCACATGCATGTGGTTTCTTATTTATGATCTGTCATTAGCATGGAGGATGGTCGGGAATGATAGTGGATTGCCTAGCCTTGCCATTTCTTGGATAACCATGGTGATCGTGGGTTTATTTTCATTGTTTTGTTTTAGTTGGTTCTCATGTTTCCTTAGCTTGGGTTGAGTTATTAGTTCATAGAAGCCCTGGTTGGATAAATGCTCTGGAAGCCCTATAACAGCTTGGGCTGAGTTACTAGTCTTGGAAGCCTTGGTTGGACAAACGCTCTGGAAGTCCTTGGCGGGTTGAGTTACTAGTCTAGGAAGCCTTGGTTGGACAAACGCTCTGGGTACCATGTATAATTTATGGGTTGAGTTACTAGTCCTAGAAGCCTTGGTTGGAACAAACGCTCTGGAAGCTTTAGAAGGCTTGGATGGAGACCAATTTGATGATGGTTTTGGTGATGTTCAACTAGGTGGTGGAATCATTTTTTTATGGGTTGAGGTGGATGGCCTCTGGAAGCCCTGGATGAGTTTTTATTAGTGTGTTCTATGAGATCCCACATTCATGCTTGGTATATGGCACGAGGGTGAATGGCTGAAGAGAGATTTGACTCAGTTATTCTACAATCGGGTGGAACGTGGAAGTTGCATCCTGGGTTTGGTTTTTGCATCATTAATGAAAGGTTATTTTTCTTGGTATTTCTATGAGTATTATGATGGATTATATGTGGTTTATATGGTTGTGATTTCATTGGTATTTCTATCCCTATTATGTTGGTTATTTACATGTTTTATGACAACATCCATGAATGGCTCTCATCATGTTATTACTTGTTATTTAATGGTCAATGTATCTATGACCTAATGGATGAAATGGTAGCTAATATTATAAGGAGACAATGATTCACAATGAATCTTAGATAAGTATGAGACCCTTATGCTCAAATATGTTATTTGCACTTGCAGTTTGTCTATTTGCTAAGTATTTGACAAAATGCATGTCATGGCTAGTAGGGGTCCAATTAAGGTCTTGAACAAGTATTTTCTTTAGTATTGTCTTTCCTCGGAGAGCATGGAAGAAAATCATATTCCTCATTAATTGTTTGGCAAAAAGTTCGAGACAAAAATGCATCTTTTAGAAGTGGGTCATGTTTATAGTCAAAAGTTCCAAGAGGATGAGACATACCTGTTGTTGTTGCGATTGTTGTGATTTGAGCACACGAATTTCAAAAAACTCCCAAGGTTGGAGGTATAATGATGTATTTTTCCATGTACTTGTCTTTATTTTTTATGAGATCAATGAAGTGGCCCCTTCACTATTGAAGTAGGGTCTGGAGACATAATCCACACTTAACAAGCTCTATTATTAAATTTTTGTGTGAATAGTTTTTATGGTCTCCTTTATGTTTCTTATTTTTTAAGAATTTGCACATGGTTTTTACATGCTCTTTCATGCAATTCTTCTAGCATCAACCGAAGAAAAGATCTTCGATAATGTTGGTATCAAAGGAATATCGAATCAAGTTAAACTCCAAATAACGGGCGTCCTCCTAAGTTTATCCCTTAGCCCAAGTTTGACAAAAAATATGATTGCTCATAACTTTTGCATACGAACTTAAATTGAGGCACTACCTAGACAATTGGAAAGTTTGGGACAAACTCTTCAATATGGACCTAGTTTATAATTATCATAGGACTTTTATATTTAGGTCATTAGGGATCCGCCTAGAACACCATTGTAATGTTTCTTTTAACTGGTGATAAGACTAGAGAACATAAAGGAAAATGAAAAGTACAAATGCAATTGCACATGCATATCTATTTTTTGAGTATGTTGCTTCAACATATATGGGCTTCTTGTTATTGTCAGGAGAGAAGATAGGATAACGAGGAGGTCTCAATTGATGTTTAATTCTTGCAAGCCTACAATCCATAATGATAATGAAACAATGCATTTGATGTAGAGACATAATAACATCATTCTTGAGCTCATTATGGTCTACCAAAACTCTGCCTAGGAGGAATTTTATATGCCAATAGATATCCATTTATACATGTATCGATTATGTCTACCCCTTGTATGGATAGCATTGAGTACCCAATCAACAACCTCAATAAACACCTCAGTGTCTGTGATATTGTGCCTCTCACTAGATAGTTCTCACTTAAATTGAGTGATATCTTCTTGTATTGATTTGAGGGTTATTTCATTGTAGCACATTGTCAAACTCTTGGCTCCAGTCTGGGCTCTAGAGAAACCTCACTCCTGATAGTAGGGAACATTGCATCTGACCTTGACCCGCTACAAGGGCATGGTTGTAAGTGAGTGAAATGAGAGAGGGAGAGCTTCCATCCCAAGGCTAGTTGGAGTGATCGTGATCAAACTGTGCTTTATATTGTTGGTTGAGTCTCCTAAGAATTGAGCATGAGTGTGAGTTGGGTCATCTGCAGAGTAATGCCTAAAACCAGGTTGATGGTGATTGTTTAAACTATAAACTCCAAAAAACCAAACATATCAAAACCTGTGTCCATTGCCCGGCTTTGAAGGGGTCACGTGGCGAGGGCATCATTTCTTTGCCAGCCAAAATGACTTATTGCATTGAAACCTAACACAATTCAACCTCGAAGTGAAGCCCAAGAAGATTAATGTTCCATGTAGATTAGCGCTTTCCTTGGTCTTGGAAGAGGAAACAACAAGGCTATATTTGTGTTTCCATCAAAGACTTATAATTGGCCATAGAGCAGAGTCACAAAAAAATGCAGCATGCTTGGCGTGGAACATGACCTTGGCATTTGGCTACATCCCCTAAAGCACGAGGGAGGACCAAGTAAGGAGAGAAATTGTCGATACCACCCCAAAATAAAGGAGCTTCATCATCATATGTATTGAAAAAAATCCTCAAGCAACGTGTATAATCCCAGTGAGACAATCTTCAATGGTTTGTCATTGAATATGAAGGAATTGAAATGATTGCACTAGGCTAGCCTATGTGTGAGAATGGCATTGCCATCCATTACTTGCCTTAGTAGATCTCCCAAAATGCATATTTTTCATGGGTGGTTGGCTATAGCATTGAATGCAGATAAAACACACTAAGGGACGCCCACAATGTCAATCGTCTTGTTATAGATCATTTAGCATTCTCTTAGGGCATATTTTGCCACGTCCTACTACATCATGCATTGGTGAAACAATGAAAACGTACTCACACCTTCCTCCCTTTCACCATCTTAGTCACCCCATCCAAAGAAATAATTAATCATAATTAAATAGTTAATAAAAATTACTTAAATAAAAATTATTAAAATAATAATTATTATTAAATTAATAATATTATTATTATTAAAATTAATTACGAAATTAATAATTAAATTATTTCATAATTATGGCGCTAAAACAAAATGATTATAACATTATTGCAAAATAAATTTGATTTAACATAACACAATTGTTAATGTAGTGAGACAGTTTTTAACAAAATGAGACTTTTGTTGAATTGAAGCTTCTATGATCCATATTAACTTTATGAGAGATTTTTCGGCGTAAATCACAAGATATTTCATTTGTCCGACGCGTTTCGAACCAACTAGTGTGGTTCATCATTAGGACATGTTAAATGAGCAGATTAGGCTTTGCATGTTAAATAGATAGAGTAGAAACAATGACTATATTGACAACGGCTCAATTTGACTGGATTAGTTAGGACCAGATTAGGGTTATAACCATTATTTAATTAAAAAGTAACTTTGGTTAGTTACAACAAAGATAAATGGTCCATTTATAATTATAAATATATATTAGAAAATAAATTATAATCAAAACTAATATACTTAATAGTCAGTAGTTATAAAAATTATTAAATATTATTATCTACACCTAGAAGCCCTTTGACTTATGTTTGAATCTAGATGTTTAGGTATATTTATATATTTAATAATTTTTATAACTAACTGACTATTAATGTATATTAGTTTTGGTTATAATTTATTTTCTAACATATATTTATTATAAATGGACCATTTACCTTTGTTCTAACTAACCAAAGTTACTTTTTAATTAAATAATGGTATAACCCTAATCCGGTCCTAACTAATCCAGTCAAATCGAGCCCTTGTCAATATAGTTGTTTTATAGCGGTTGGAGTTTATGCTCTATCTATTTAACATGCAAAGCCTGATCTACTCATTCAACTTGTCCTGACAATGAACCACACTAGTTGCTTCAAAACACGTCGACAAAATGAAATATCTTGTGATTTACGCGGAAAAATCTATGATAAAATGAGACTCTATTTCAACACAACACAACTATAACACAACACCAATATGATAAAAAATGCAACATAATTATGCAAATAAGATGCTAACAAAACAAAAGAAAGCTATATAAGTTATATACCTCAATGTTACTGTGAGCTTAGAAATAATCTATGTTGATTCAAATATGATGCCTTTGCAAATGTCCACTTATGAGGAGTGAAGACATTGATGTGAGATAATATCTTAAGGTTATGTATTGCGATAATTGAGCTCAAAGGTTCATTCTTCAGCCCAAGATGATGTGTAACCATGTTTGTTTGTTATCAAAGTTGAAATTTTGTTCATTTATGTCAAATTTTTTTTTTCTAAAAATTAAATTAAAAAATAACCATACAAAACATTTAAATAATGTCTATTCATAAAAAATTTTGCATGTGAAGAAATTGGATCTCTCTCAACTCATGTTAGATCCATATTTAAAATGGATCTATGTTGGTATTTGACACAAAATTGGTACAAAAGAATTGATTGTATATTTAGTGACTAAGATATGTTCTACACCGTGCATGAAAAGAGGATGTAGCAAAGTGATACATTGACACAAATAACAATGCCTATTTATGCATTATGATTTACCTATTTTTTTTTAGTTTTTTTTTTTTAATATATATATTTGAAAAATTATATTAGAAATTAATATATAATAATGTATTTTATAATATTGTTTTGTGAGTAAAAGTTTGGTATTAACTTGCGATATAGTTTTAATAGGGACGATATAGTAGAGGGTATCACTCTATAGTGCAAGATAGTCGTGTTGATTAATGAGACACGGCATGCTTGGGTGTTAGAGCATTTCTAGTAAAAAAAAGAAACAATTTTTTCTGAAAAACCCATGTTCCATATAAATATTGTAACTAAATAGAATGTTTTCTTGAATAAATGTAATAATTCAACTTACATTGCATAATAACATTATGATCTCACTGTTGATTGATAAATAAATTTGATAATTTTCAAATTATATATATATAACATAATATATATTTATATATAATTAATACTAAACAACTTCAAATAACTTTAATCAAAACAAAAAATAATAATAATAATTCAATAAAAACAAAAGCTCATATAATTGCAATACCAAAATATGCTCTCTTTTTTTTTACAAAAAAACCTCTTAACTTTTATTATATATAACAAAAATTACACTTTATAAATACATAAATTTATAAATAGTGTGTATGCATATCTGACTGCTCATCATCTAAAGACATGTCTTCACCATCTCTGTCTATATTGGGCGTTAATAAAACATGAGTCTCGAAAAGGACCAATATTGTAGTCAGTACATATGAAAGCACCGAAAAAGCTCACTAGTTACAAAATATATGCACAAATGTATTAGTCTGCCGCGGAAGTTGCAAGTTAAGTCTAATATATACAAAATAAACTAGCAATATTTAAACTAGTAATATTGTTGCAGCAAAATGTTAGGTGATTCAAAAATACAATTTATCATAGGTATAAAATTAAAATAAAATAATTATTAATTTAAGATAGTAAATTAATAATTATAATTTTAGACTGTTTAATCATTTAGAATTAGTATATTGTTGTAACTAGATATGACTCTCCAAATGTGTCGTATCTTAGGCTTTATTTTAGGAGATTTATTAGCTAGTTGGTTTGAATAGCATTTAATGTAAATGGACACTTGTTATTTAATAAGTGATCCATAATTAGAGGTAGTTAGGACATGGAACTTATAAATAGCTCATTGGAAAAGTGTTTGGTTGTTCGGGTGTATACTCTTGCAAAATCAATTTTGTAATTATTTTTTTAATTAATAAAATTACGTGTCTGAGGACACTTCTGCCATTATTGTGGTATCAGAGCTCCAGTAATGCTGTAGTTGATTTGAGGAGGAGATTCCAGCTCTATCAGATCGTGGAAAACTCAACTCTGTTGAAGTGATCAGCAAAAGATTGGTATGAAATTTGCTAATTTTTTTTTTATTGATTTTAGATGTGCAAATTCTAAAATCATTTTTTTAAGCAGCAAATGCAAATCTGTGTCAGTTTTTCAAATTGTTTGAGTGAATAAAAACAAAAAAAAATGGGACAACGCTGTATATTTTAATTGTTTTTAAATTCCTTTCAAATCATTTAAATCGATTTTGCATTTTTATGAGAGTGGTTTACATCGATTTATGCTCAAATCCCCTACGTTGAGCATTATGGCATCAATTTATGCTCAAATCCTCTGCGTTGAGCATCCTGGGATCGATTTTACATGATTTATAAGTGGTCTGGCATCGATTAACCTTTGTGGTATGGCATTTGAACCAGCATCCTCCAGCAATAAGAACCAACATTCCAAACAACGCTCCATTCCAAACAACGTCCTCTAGCAATAAGAGCCAGTGTTACATTCTAGCGTTTTCATTGGCATTGACTTATGATTTTGTTGAAGCGTTTTTAATTGGCATCGAATTTCATTGTCTGCATTTTAAAACAACGTTTTACAATATTTAATTGCCCTCAAAGATTCTGGTGCAAAACTAGAGGATCGATCGGCGGATTTACATAGGAACAAAATCTTGCGCAAGCTCCCGTAATACAGATTCCAAAAATGGTAAATACACTGAAACGGAACCTCGGGGATCCTCTGTTCAGGTGCTTTTATATGATTTACATAGGAACAAAAGCTTGCGCAAGCTCCCGTAATACAGATTCCAAAAAGGGTAAATACACTGAAACGGAACCTCGGGGATCCTCTGTTCAGGTGCTTTTATATGGTGGACAAGTTATATCATGGAAAAATAAATGTGAAGAAGAACTGCTGTTTGTGAGCAACAAGGCCAAGTTCATAGAACAGACGCTGTTCCACATATTAATTGGAGAATTAAAAGTCTGGTCGTTGTTTCTCAATGTTCCACGCATTAATTCAGTGTGATCGTTGTTCATAGATTGGAAGTTGATCGTTGTTCCTCCGTGCTTTGGCTTTTTAGGCGTGCTACATTTTTTATCATGGAATATGCAGTGTTTGGCTGAAGCAGCCTTTTAATTTTCTGGATTTTCAGTTGCTGTAATACCTTTTCACCTTCTCCTGAAGCCCACAGATTCACACAATTCGGCCGGTCTATTTTATTGTGAATGGTTTGATTTATTTTACCAAGGTGTGTATTTGGGTATTCTATGGAGAGATCTAATAACCAAGGGCAGAGGAATAAAACAAAAATGAAAACCAAGAGACTGGATCTGTAATATTCAACGTCTACAACTAAAAGCGTATAAAAGATCTTCAAAAGTGTGAAAGCGTTGAAACCAGGTTTTTGCAATATATCATTGAAGCAAATTGTTCACATTATAATTGTTTTTAATTGTGATTTGTAAATGACATCATATTTGGAGAGATAAGGAAGTTCTTTGTGGCAGATTGGGAGGAATTTGGAGGAATAAGTAGAATTTTTTTTTGTAATATTTTCTAATTGGAGTAATAAGGGTATTATTTTTTTTTTTTTTGAGTAATAAGGAGTTTTTTGTTTTGTAAATTTGTTTATGGAGTGACAATGTGACTCAAAGTAATTTTACTTTGGGGTGGGGTAATTTTTTTACCAGATTGTGCAAAAGCACCATTGTAAAAATCAAATTTTGAAAGTTGCCTTGTAAAAATTTGAGAAATTGACTGGAGCCAAGTGCAAAGTTCAGTCAATTTTCTCCTGTTTTGACGACCATTAGAGGGTCAAGGCCAAGCCTCGATAGTTTGTTTTTTGCGTCGTGTGTTGCTGTTGTGTTGCGCATCTTGATTTTTTTTTGGAGCTTGATTTGTGGTGTGAAGTCTTAACACTACAGTGTCTAAGTTGATTAATTTGTTTTCTGATTCCGACAAACTTGAAGGCACAAAATCTTATAAAACATGGCACCGTCTCATCGAAAGCACTCTCATTTACAATGAATTATGGCAGGGTATATGTGATGGAGATATTAAGCCAAATAAACCCACAGATGCAACTGCTCTAGCAAAATGGGAAGTTAAGAATGCCAAAGCCTTAGCTCTTATTAAATCTTCTATGAATGATGAAATGTATGTCCATATAGAAAATGCTACAGATGCATGGTCTGCTTTGAAAACTTTTAAAGACCTCTTTGATACTCAGCCTGAATCAAAGAAAGTTGATCTACAATTAAAATTGTTGCAACAAAAATTAACTGAAGGCGATGATGTTCTTGAATATATCTCAAGACTTAAGAATATTAGGCAGGAAATCATTAATGCTGGTTTTCCCACAATTGATGATAGCTTTATGGTCAAAATTGTAATTGTTGGACTTCTTTCTTCCTACACGCATTTTTTGGAGACTCTACAAGTAACTGGGAAATTAGAGAAACTAAAGTTTGATGAACTCTGTGAAATGTTGTCTCAACATGATAAAACTTTTGGGAAGAAGAAGAAAGTTGGTGAAGATGTTTTTCTCACAGAGGCCAGCACTAGTAAATCATCAGCAGACAGTTCTTGAGGTAGAGGCAGAGGGAATCAGAATCAAGCAGCACATAATGTACAAAGTCAAGGTCGAAGCCAAAGCAGAGGAAACAACTTTAACAGAGGCAACAGTTCAGGAAGGAATAATTTTCAAGGTAGAGGAAACAACCAAGGAAGAGACAATTTTCAAGGACAAAGAAATAATAATCAAGGTAGAGGACAATCTCAACATTGAAGTCAAAGCAGAGGCAGAGGACAATATTCAGGAAGAGGAAGAGACTTAAGTCAAATTGTGTGTCAAAGATGTAACAAAGTTGGCCATTATGCTGAAGATTGTCGAACTTCACTTAATAAAATTCCCAAGTTTCAACAGCATTCAGCGCAATTTGCAAATGATCAAGATGATGATAACTTAGAATATGTTTTTACCTCCTCGCCAGCATCACAACTTTCATCCCATCTTAGAAGTGACTATGAAGATGCCAGGATCTTGGATTCAGGGGCAACTCAACACATCACTTGTCGACGTGATTTTTTTTGGAATTTTCAAGATTGCCAACTTAATTCCATTTTTTTTGCTGATGATACAAAACATACTCCTTATGGAAAAGGAGCAGTTGAAGTTTTTCTCCTTGGCATTGGAGAAAAAATGATTTCCAATGTATGGTATGTACCAAGTTTTAAGAAAAATTTGCTCTCTTTAGTCCCGATTCGATAAGCAGGACATCAGGTGATTATGGAAGATGGTTTAGTCAAGATTAATTCAATCAAATAGAATTTGAAAACAGTGATGACAGGTTATGAATATGGAAAACTGTTACGGATGAAAGGGACAGTTATTCCAAGGCATTCCGATTTTGCAAGGGCAGTGAGTACAAGTATTTCACCTGTAAGACTATGGCATGTAAGATATGGACATTTAAATTTTGAGTCTTTCTCAATTGCAGAAACAAGGAATGGTTAAAGGACTTCCCACTTTCAAAAGGGAAAATGAAATATGTGAAGCTTGCATTTATGGCAAACAAATTCGAGAAAGTTTTCCAACAAGTTCATGGCGTGCAAACAGGCAGCTACAACTAGTTCACAGTGATGTTTGTGGGCCATTACAAACTTCATTTGGTGGTTGAAAATATTTCTTACTATTCATTGATTATTTCAGTAGAATGACTTGGGTTTACTTTTTGAAGAACAAGTCAGAGGCATTTGAGAAGTTTAAAATTTTTCGCCAACTTGTTGAAAATGAAGTCAAAGAAAAGATAGGTACTCTCAGGGTGGATAATGGGGGAGAATTCACTTCAAATGAATTCAAAACTTATTGCAGTGAAAATGGCATAAGACAACATCTTACTAATGTTTACACTCCACAGCAAAATGGAGTAGTTGAAAGAATGAATTGCACCTTGTTAGGAATGGCGAGATCCATGTTAACTTTCAAGAGGTTAAGTCCAACATATTGGGCATAAGCAATACATACATTGGTCTACTTAAGAAACAGATCTCCAACTGCTTCTTCAGACGTAATCACACCTTATTAAGCTTGGTTTGGTTTCAAACCTCGAGTTAAACATCTTAGAGTTTTTGGATCAATATGTTATGCCTTAGTTCCAAAAGAAAAACGAACTAAGCTTGACTCAAGAAGTTTAAAATGCACAATGATTGGCTATTCTGATGAAAAGAAAGGGTATCATCTTTTGACCAATGAAAAATTCATTGTGAGCAGGGATTTCATTTTTGATGAAGCTGAGAGTAAGAGTGCTGAAGAAATTGAAAATCTTCTTCACAAGTTAGAAACTAAGGGAAGTAAAAGAAATGGAAAAATGCAAAGTCAACCAACTTCACCAAATTGGTATGAACTTGATTTTCCTTCCTCTGAAGACGAGTCATCCAGTCCATCTACATCAACAACATCATCTGGGTCTTCTAGCAGTTCATCTACATCTCCAAGCAGTAGCAGTTTTTCTGATAATGATTCTCCAGACTCTTCACCTGAACGAAGAACATCAGTTTATATTAATCCTCTTTACAATGATGGAGACTTTATAGAAACACAAACAAGTGAGCACTAACTTCCGAAATGGGCAGTTCAACTTTTGAAAGATGTAAAGCCTGATGAACAGAATGAAACAGGGACTAGAAGGGCACATAGAAGTGAAGGCAATTTTGCCTTGTTAGCAAATGATTTTACTGAACCTTCCACATACAAAGAAGCAGTAAAACATGAAGAATGGCAAGAGGGTATGGTTGAAGAATATCAAGCAGTAATTGATAACAACACTTGGAAACTTGTTGATTGTCCATCAAATGTTAAACCCATAGGATGCAAATGGGTTTACAGAATTAAGTATAATAAAAAATGAGAACTTGAAAAGTATAAAGCACGACTTGTCGCAAAAGGTTTTGCGCAGCAGGAAGGCATTGATTATGAGGAAACTTTTTCTCCTACAGCTAAATGGAACACCATCTAATTAACACTTGCCTTGGCCGCTCAGAAAGGATGGAAAGTTCATCAAATGGATGTGAAAAGTGCTTTTTTCAATGGGGATTTACAGGAGGAAGTGTATATGACCCAACCGCCAAGTTTTGAAGTTGAAGGACAAGAACATAAAGTCTGCAAATTGATCAAGGCTTTATATGGATTAAAACAAGCTTCCTGAGCTTGGTATGCAAAGATGGATGAATACCTTAAGAAAGTTGGTTTTCAATGAAGTGAATCTGATGATACTTTGTATGTGCGACAACAGGGAAAATATCTAGTCATTCTTGTTATGTATGTAGATGATTTGATCATTACTGGCAACCATGATGATCATATTGCACAAGTAAAAAAGGAGTTACATGCAGGTTTTAAGATGACAGATTTGGGATTACTTCACTACTATCTTGGAGTGGAAGTCTTCCAACGTCCACATCATATTTTCATTTCTCAGAGTAAGTATGCAGCAGAGGTTCTTCAGTGATTTGGCATGCAGGATTGCAAGCCCGTTCACACCCCCATGGATCAAAACTTGAAACTTTCAAAATTTGAAGGGGGGGAAAGGTGGACAGTACAACTTACAGACAGTTGATTGGCAGCGTGATTTATTTGACAAATACTCGTCCTGATCTATCTTATGCAGTCCGTATTCTTTCACATTTGATGCAGGAACCACGAGATAGCCACTGGAATGCAACTAAAAGAGTTCTTCGATATATCCAAGGCACAAAAGATTTTGGTCTTCTTTACACAAAGACTAAAAATTTGTACTTGGTGGATATTCTAATGCCGACTTTGCTGGGAGTATTGATGATCGAGCATCAACATCAGGTTATTTAATGAACATGGGGTCAGCAGCAGTATCTTGGAGTTGTAAGAAACAAGTTACAATGGCCATTTCTTCAGCAGAAGCAGAGTACATTTCAGCATGGGAAGCACCATGTGAAATTGTTTGGTTGCGCCGAATTTTGCAGGACTTGGGCATTTCTCAGGCAGAAGCTACATCATTATTTATTGACAGCCAGTCAGCCATCAAACTTGCCAAGAACCCAGTTTTTCATTCAAAGACAAAGCATGTGGACACCAAGTATCATCATATCAGATCTCTCATTGCCAAAGATGTCTTCAAGCCAGTTTATTGTCCTTCCGAAGATCAGATCTCTGACATTTTCACGAAACCGCTTGGCAGAATAAAATTTACTAAGTTCAGGGATGAACTTGGTATCTGTTGTAATGTATCTTTGGATCACAGGGGGGAATGTTAGATGATCCAAAAATACAATTTTATCATAGATTATAAAATTAGAATAAAATAATTATTAATTTAAGATATTAAATTAATAATTATTATTCTAGAATGGTTTAATTATTTATGGAGACTTTTAGAATTAGCATATTGTTTGTAACTAGATATGACTCTCCAAATGTGTCGTATCTTAGGCTCTATTTTAGGAGATTGTTAGCTAGTTGGTTTGAATAGCATTTAATGTAAATGGACACTTGTTATTTAATAAGTGATACATAATTAGAGGTAGTTAGGACATGGAGCTTATAAATAGCTCATTGCAAGAGTGTTTGGTTGTTCGGGTGTAAACTCTTGCAAAATCAATTATGTAATTATTTTTTTTCTGATTAATAAAATTACGTGTCTAAGGACACTTCTGCCATTATGATTTGATATTGCATAATTGTGTGCTTGACTATGGAGCTCTTGCAAATGTGATGCCTTTGAAAGTCATGAATCAATTGGAGTTACAAATTACTAGACCCTATAGGAATGCGTGTGGATTTGAATCAAAGTCTATTCTTGCCCATGGTTTGATAAAAGATGTCAAAGTTGCATACATTGTCGACCTTGATAGTTGTACTTATGGAAATGGTCGACCATTGTTGGTGGGCTTGTCTTATGCTACCATAGCTACCTCAGATGGAAATCCATTTATCCTTTATGGAGAACCACATATTGCATAGCATGTTGAAGACATCAAGGAATGAGGCAACTTGGCATTCAGTATTGATAGAGGTATTGGAGGATGAAAATCCTACTAGTTCAAGGATATCAACAATTGATGATCCCTTTCCTTTCCCTCTTTTTCCTAGAGAATCCATAGAGGAGGAAGAGAATCTTGAGCCTTTAAACTTACAAGTGGCATGGCTACATTATGAGCCTAGTATCCTTGGGAAACCAAAGGTTGATGAAGGAAATGTATGTCAAGTCAACCGTTTACCCTCCTCCAAAGCAAACAAGCAAAGAATCAATTGAAAGAAACATTGGGTCAAGAGGCAACGTGAGGATTTCCAAGTCGATGATCTTGTCTTTGTTGATGAGGACCCTCGTCCATATAAAGCCCATGGAAAGGTAGGGGTTGATTACTTCTATATATCCAACTTTGCTGGAGTGCCTTTGCCATCATCAATGGATGCCAAAAGCATCACCTTTTACAATGGAACCTGATGCACTTAGTAGTAGATACTTAGAATAGGTTGTGTGCCTTGCATTCTTGTTTTTGCATCCTTCTTTGATTGATTACATGCTGATTTTACTTGCATACTAGATATATTTTATACTTTATTTTAGCAAACATTTTAACATTTTACTATTCCCTTATATTGTAAGGGTGATGATCAACACCCTACTTTGTTGCTATCAACAAGTTGATGTGAATGTATAGGTAATAGGTCTCGTGACCACTAGAGATTGTTGCTGTTGATTTTGGGTAGCATCGGATGTGCTCTAGCTCCGAAATTTTGTGGAAGGGCTAGAACACGGGAGATTTCCAAGACCCAGAAATCGTTTGGAGAAATTCTACCAGGATGAGGAGTTATTAAAATAATTAATATTTTTAATGAGTTCCTAAGTCTAAACTTAGGAAAATAAAAATATTACTGTGTATTAATAAAATTATGGGTGAGAAGGTTCTAAGTGACAAGTATCAAGCCTGTTTTACTCTTAGTCGTTGATCAAGAGATTAGATCACGACCGTTGATTCATCAACAAGAAAAGTATAAGAGGAGGCTCGAGGGTCAATTGGAGATACACCATGAGATCAAAGAGTTCGATTTTTCTGGGGCGAGGTTTGCTGAGAAAATCGAGCTAGTGATCTGAGTTACAATGAGAGGGGTAGTTTGGCAGAGGGACTTCACTCCAAGGCTGAGGATACATAGCAGAGAGGCAGAGCAGCAACAGGAGAGATAGCGTAGCTCCAAAGAGGGTGACGCAGAAGCTGGAGGGGCTGACGCAGTCCCTTAGAGGCAGCACTGGGGATTTCTGTGGGGCAGAGAGAGAAGCAGTTCAACATATCGACTTCTGAGCAAGGGAGGCTCACTGGGGGTGACACAGCTCCTAGAGGAGGTGACGCAGTTCCAACGTAGAGCTTGGAGCAACCATCGTTGCCCAACACTGGGAACAACAATTGTCATTTGTGGGGCTTGATCCTCCAGTGGCTAGATTGCCAAAACATCTGTCTCCGGATAGAGGTACTTTTGCCAGGTTTATTCTCTGTTGTGTGAGCCGCATTTGGCACCCTAGTTGTATTTAGAAATATGCTTAATAATACAAACCCTCTATATGCTGCATCGGTTTTCCCGAATTGGGTTTTTCTGGAGACGATTGTCCAAAAATAATGGTGGCCCTTGTGTGATTGTCTCAGTTTATGATCTGTATGTATGTGTAGTCTGCAATAGTGTTTTTCATCGATGTTTATGTAATTAAATAACTTGTTGAATGTAAAGAACAAGTAGGAATTGATAAACTAGTGATTGCAGTAGGATTTTTGATGTGTAGATTCAGAAATTCTCACATGGTATCAGAGCATTGCAGATCATAGGAGACTGAAGACACCAGCCGATAAATCCAGAAGAATTCGCTGTAAAGAGCAGTGGTCTTGAGAGACAACGTTGTTCTAGAGCCCGGGACGCAGAAGGAGGAGTGACGCAGTGCAGAAGAGGCGATGCAGAGGTTCATGCAGAGCCTGCGTCAGCATTCTAAGTCAGGTGAGGGTGACGTAGTAGCTGGGAGGAGCCCACACAGTAACTGCGTTAGCGATCCGGGCCAGCGCAGAAGCAGAGGGGTAGATCAGGCTCACGCAGAGCCTTGTCATCTTTCCGGACCAGGAAGGAGTGACGCAGTGGCTAGGAGGAGCTGATCCAGCTCACACAGTTATTGCACAGAGCCAGAGGAGCTTAGATACTAAGTTGTTGGGGCTAAGGGAGCAGTGTAGATTCGATTTGAGGAGCTGGTGGGACGCTATTGCTGTTGGTGCAGAACAATGTTTGTGGAGACAGAGACAAGACAGAGGGAGTCAATGCCTTGACAGATTTCTTGCCAAAGAAATCTAGATCCAAGTTGAAGCAACAAAGGAGGATTGGAGAGGAGTGATTCAACATTTGGCCGGTGGATTTCTGTGAAAGAAATCAGGACTCAGATGGAGTCTAGAGGAGCTTGTTCCTTAGAGGGTTTCTTGTGCTAAAGAAATCTAGATCCAGGTCTTGCTAGATTGACTGTAAGAGAGGAAGAAGAGAATTAGTCCTATTTTGGAGCGGAGATGGCAATGAATGGGTTGAGGGATCAGGACAAGTTGGATGGGGCATCCAATTTTGTTATCTAGAAGGCCAGGATCTTGGCAATCCTAGACAAACATCACATCAAGGAATATGCCTTGAAGGTAGTTGCTATGCCAGTCGACTCTGATTCGACGAAGAAGTACGAGGAGGCCCAGGCTAAGGCAAAGTGCATGATCCTAGATGGGGTCAAAGATCATGTAGTACCACACATTGTTGAGGAGGACACAACAAGGGAGATGTGGGAGGTGCTGACCACCTTGTTTCAATGCTCTTCCGTTCAACGGAAGATGCTATTAGAAAATCAGCTGAGACAATACCAGATGCAGAAGGGAGAAGAGATCGATCCCTTCTCAAGTTGCGAGGGATACGCGACCAATTGACTTTCGTGAGGTCTACACCAGATCCTGAGTTCATGGTCAGGACTGCCCTGAATGCAGTCACCGAGGACTGGGAGACCTTTGTCCAAAGTATCTTGGGCATAGCGACTGTCCCCATTTAGGAGATGTGGGCAACTCTTTGACAAGAAGAGCTCAGGAGGATGACCAAGAGAGGGAGTAGCGACAAAGGAGCCCGAGTCAAGAAGGAGGAGGAGGCGGATGCAGATCTCGGATTGTCAAGACAGCAAGTGCAGCAGAAGAGGAAGAAGAAGGACAATGCCAAGGTCAAATGCTTCAACTGTGGGGAACTGGGACATTATGCCACTCAGTGTCCTCGGAAGAAGGGCAAGGGGGAGGCTTCTGAATCGAAGGCTGCTCCAGCGAAAGTGGACAAGGAAGGGGAGGATGACGATTGTGCCATGAGTGCTCATGTACCTCTGGAGAAGACGTGAGGCGGCATCGAGTTGTAGTCAGGAGGACTACATGTGGGGCAGGATCCTTGAGGTACCAAACTCCTGGATCACATACGACTATGGGAGCCCTTAATGACAATAGCATAATGACGGGTGTCGGTTGGAGCGAGGTGTGATGGAGCGACAGTGGCATTGCTAGAGTGCCATAGTCTGAGGCAACGTAGTGGATGTTGTAGCAGTGCGAAAGGCACAAAGCAGTTTTGCAGCAGCGTAGTAGCAACTCAGGGTCAGCACAGATTAGCAGCAGAGGTAGCTTCAGGATCAGGAGGCATCCATACTAATCAGGATGTCAGTGTTTGGGTGAAGTTTCAGTTGCTTACTTCTCAACATCTGAGTTGCAGTGCAACAGCTAGCAGTGGAAGTGCTATGGGCAGCATGAGGCAACATTTTGAGAGGGAGCTGTAGTACAGATGTAGCAGTGACATGTTGATTTGGGGTAGCATCGGATGTGCTCTAGCCACGAAACTTGGTGGAGAGGCTAAAGCACATGAGGTCTCCAATACCCAGAAATGGTTAGGGCAGATTCTAAACAGTTTAGGAGATATTAAAATAATTAATATTTTTAATGGAGTCCTGTTGTGCCCTACAATAACCCCGCATTTCATATCATTATTATCCCAAAACTATAATATGAAATGAGTCCCTTTTTAATTTTGATTTTAATTGGTATCAACTTAGTTTTATTCAAAAAGGTCCGAAAAATAAAATAAAGCATTACCAAAAAAAACTTTTCGAATAAACGAATCAAAAGCCTTACACATAAATGATTAATCTTTTGTCATTGCGATAAAGCGATCGCAAGATCGCATATCGCAATGACAAAGGAAACACAACTTAAGGACCCATTGGTTTTCTCCGATGCGAAATCGCAATTAGATATCGGCGATAATGAACTAGCGCAATAAAGCTCCCTTTTGCTCCAATGCGATGCGATATCGCTATCGGCAATCGGCGATTATACTATGCATGCTTTTAAAGTGTCCCACTCGGTACCCCTGACGCGATGCGATATCGCTATCGGCGATCGGGAATCCCAAACAGAACCAATATAATGATTTATGATTTCCCCTGACGCCCGATTGCGATAAAGGCAAAAGCGCAGATTTCAAAGAAAATCTTAAAGCAAGTTTAATACGATTTATTTGTATTAAAAGCCTTATCTTCTGGAGAGCCATTCATCCATGCTTAACCGCCAAAACACCCAAGGCACGCTTCAAATAAATCATTCGGCCATTAATCTAATTGACGGGCATTGATAGGATTGACAGGTCTTAACGGCCATTTAATGAAACAGTAAGCCTGAGATCTTTTTACAGATTTTATCCAAGGCCACCTTAAGTTAATCGTTCGCCATGCATTCATCGATATATATCTCAGTCATATTCGATCTACGCTATCATTTTCTGTATTACGTCCATTATCATCTCTGTGCAGAATTCTTCCGAAGTAACAGATTTAAGTAGAATGGGGAAGAAATCCAAGAAAACCACAATGGCTTCCGCTTCGCCGGCCACAGGGCAACCTGTCGTTGATCCAAGCACTAAAAAGAAAGGGCTAATATCGGACACTACCTGCCTAGGACTTGTCAGAACTACTTGGCAAGGCACCTATAATCTGATCGAAGCCGAAGAGCCAAGGGTGACAACAATACAAGTCTCAGCTGACAACACTAGCAAATCCGAGGCTAATCTAAGCGATTTAGCCAACTCTTTTCTTCATCGAATAGCGGCTCGGGAGCAAATCCTCCCATATACAGATGTGGTTAGATGGGCGATTCAGGAAATCCCAATTACCGACAGAACTTTCAGCACCACAGATGGGAGAATTTTCGGTTCCTTTCAAACCGAGGATTTAAGGCAAATGTATCATTTATCGGTGGCAGAGAAGAAATATAACACGGCATTTCTGGAGAAATTCCGAGCTGAGAATGAGACTGAATCTGAACCCATTCGGGGTTGGAGACAAAATCCAGCAAAGCACAAGCACGAATGTTCGGGTAAGTACTCGGTCGATTCTCTATGCTCTCCTTATTGCTATGCTGGGATAATGATGTGCAGGTTGTGGGGATTACATGATTCCGCCAATTTCACCATAGAAATGGTCCCCTTAATGGAGGCGGCATGTAGTGGTGAAATAATGGATTGGAAAATTCTTGAGTTTAGATTCAACTCCCGCGTCACTGAAAGGTTCATTCCCCCATTTTACTACAGTGCCTATATATTAGATATCCTGTGTTTTAATTTTGAATCTCCTGTGCTCGGATGGAGGTGGACGTCGCAAGACCCTGCACCCGTTCACATATACCATCAAAAGTTGTGGAAGACCAACTACAAACACCATTTGTATCAAATCTGCAACGGCTTCATGTTGCCCACTCATCATTCTATTTTCAATAAGGCCTGCCCCTAAGATTTCCTACCAAGCAGGGATTGATTTAACATCCATAGGAAGTTGGTTCGGGGAGGAAAAGTTCACTTATATCAGAGTTTTTTGGCAGTCAAGCCAAGCCCCACGTTCTTCCTCTATACATCCCTGATAAACTACTGGATAGAGAAATAGCCTATCAGATCATCTCTGATGGGGTTACACAAACTCTGAAGAAAGCTAAGAAGCACGTCTGGCCCTCTTTTCTTTTGAGAATTGGTATCTACACTCTACATGATTTCAAACATGCAGAGAAAGAAGCTGAGAAAATAAACTCATTAACCCTGGCAACTCTACCGAGCAGGCGATTTGATCCAAACAAAGTCGCCTATAATGCACTCGAACAGGCCAAATTGACCAATTTCGAGCATAAAGAAGACAGATTTGATGACTTGTTCGCATCGGCCGAGTCAATGTATCAAGTTAAATCGCTCGCCACACTTGAATACAATGATGAGCGACTAGTTGAATTCAACAGACTTAGAGAGCAGAGGTTGCAAACTCTGCCTCTAGATCTGTTAGTGACGACTCCAACAACAGAATCAAGCGAGCCTGAGCAGCGACTTGATAAAGAACCTCCTGTTACAACAAAGCAACAGGAGGAAGTACATGAGCAAAGACAAGAAGAGACCCAGGCAAAAGAGCAAGTACAGAGCAGTTTAAATATAAATGAAGATACACAGATTGATCCGAAATTGCTTCAGGAATGGCAGCAATTTAATTCGATTATCGGCAATCTGGAATGCTCTAAAGATGTCGAGACTTCAAAAGAGGTCAATACACAAGAGGCGACTTCAAAGCAGGTTTCAGGTGAAACCAACGACCCACCCAAATCAAAAGAAGTGGAAATAATCCCAAAGGATCCTTCCGGCGAAGTAATTTTATAGATTGAAGAGATTCCTCCCTTGGATGTCTTCTATAGCCCAAGGCTTAAAGCTGTAGTGAAACGACAGAGGAAGAGGAGAAGGACTGATCAACCTTCTTTATTCCTAGAACAAACAGTAACGGGCAATGTGCTATCGAAAGAGGAATTTGACCCCTCTGATGATCTGACAAAGCTATCGCAATATGCTGGAGCTTATTCGACAGCGACAATAGACAAAGCATCGGAAGTGAGCAGTTTATTGAAGACAAAAGATCATGATATCTTTTCGCTACAGGCACAATTATCGGAAGCGCAACAAAAGGCAGAGCAGGCAGAACAGCAATTGCTAGTACAACAACAAATAAACAATCAGCTGACCAAACAATTGCAGGAAGAAAAACAGAGGATTGACGACAGTGCAGTCCAAAAGCAAAAGGAGCTATCGGAGGCATTGGCGCAACTAAAAGCAGAGGCATTTCAATTAAACAAAGGATTGATAAATCAGATGAAGCTTTTGTGTCAGCAAATCACCCAGGCAGAACCATTATGCGACTTAGCGGCATCCATAAGTGAGAAAGTAGAAAAGGTAAGGACAGATTTGGATCAGGCCGAAGAAACATTGACAAATTTTCTGGAATGGCAAGATACCGATCAGGGACAGGCAGCTAACCTACCAAGGATTCTAGAATCACACAAAGAAATATTATTTACAGAATGGCAATCTTAATTAATGAAGGCAGAAAGAGCGATTTCAAGATGCAAGACAACCACTAGTAATTTGGTTGAATTGGTTAATAATACTCTTTACTTGTCTAACATGATTTCTCAATGTACTCCAGGCAGATTAACAGCAACGAAGATATTGGAGCAGTCATGTTACCCAGAGCTGGAGAAAAATGGAAGGTTAATTGCGGGAATTAACAACTTGACATGGGATGCCTATTGGTTCTTTT
>APFE031752612.1:0-12533 GCA_000404065.3 Pinus taeda | reverse complement strand
GCACAATAATAACAATAGTGGGCTTGTATGGGGCACAATAGTAACAATATGGGCACTACATGGGTACATCAATATAATAAGTGGGTTGTACTAATAACAATAAGTGGTTACACTAGTAGTATAGGGGCCTAACAGAATCCCCCTTGAAGAAATCGTGGAACCAAATTGGAGTCGATCTTGAAGACCCCTTGAGAGAAGATTTGAAGCAGACCTTGAGAGAAAATTTTGAATTTTGTTGAAGACCTCTTTTGGAAGCAGATTTTGATATTGATCTTAAAGCAAGCTAGGGTAAGATCACTTATGGGTTTGATGGTCTAAGGTATACACTTCTTACTTGAACTATTGATATGATGAGAGGCAAATATGAAGTTGGAAAATATTTATTATTGTAGTATTTAGATTTTTTTGTAGTTGGGCCATTATCCTTGTTACGAGAGCCCAAGGATATCTTATTTTATATTTTATTCTATAGGATGGTGGGGTGGTGCTAGGGAAGGAAGTTGTAGCTTCCTTGAGGAGGTTGTTGCCTCCTTCCAGTAGGAGCTAGTAAATATTGGGGTTGTAGCCCTTTCAATTGTAGTTGGTAAATCAAAATTTGTTTCTTCCTGTGTAATATATATATATATATATATATATATTGTGTTTATTTGTTGTGATGTTATTGGTTAATCGTTTTGATACTTACATTGTTGAAATTTACAAAATATTGTATCAACCCCCTTCTCAGTATTTCCAATGTTATGTCAACCCTTTTCTCTCATGGGGTAAAATCAATGGAGTCTAATCCTATAGCAACAATATTGAGTTATCCCAATATCCCTTCCCTTTAAGAATCATTTCCTCCTCTTTGATACACTATCAAATAATAGTTTCCAACCTTGCACCAAGAGAATGATATATTGGGGCATATCCTAACTATTGCCTCCAAAAATTCTTGATCCACATATTCAGGGATTTGTTTGATGTCAACCTCTCATGAAATTTTCTAACCAGGGTCATAGCTTGATACATCGACCACTAATCCATAACCACATCTTGATTAACATATTTCTTTTAACTCTAATCTTAACACACCTTCCCTTGTGTTCCTTCCTTTCAACAATGAACTCTAGTATCTTCATGTTCATTTGTATTCCCCTTGCTCTCTAAAACCACAACTCCAACATCCAATACTATCTACTCTAAGGCCTTCCTTGTGACTTCCCTAGGATTTTTATTTGTGATGTTAGTCTCAATGTCCATCGCCAACCTTGTAACCTTGGTGACATTTCTCCCTTTCATGGCCCAAACAATGTGTAGAACATCCCTTCCACTACCATCATTTTCCTCCCCTTTCACTTTGGATTGGAAATCTTGTGACTCCACCCTTGGCATCATTGCTATGGATTGGTTATATGCACCTACCCTCTACAATATTGAACTTTCCTCGACACATTGTGCCTTCTACCACATGCTTCCATGATTTTGAACCACCAATATGCAAGATTAAAGGAGATACTAACACCCCCACCATGATTTCACCATCCCCTATTGAACCAACCATGATTAAACAACACTCCATGTTGCTCCCCTTGACCTAATTATAGTATAATTCTAAAAATGCCCTTCCATCATATTCTCCCCTTTATGGGTTCCAAAATTTTGTTGCATCAACATTATTGTTATCTAAATACCGCCTTCTTTGTAAACAATATAATAATAAAATTTAATTCTTGTTTACCTATTGGTCCTATGGGATGGTAAACATGATCATTTCAATTGTTGTCATTTAGTTGAGAGTGATTCACATTTTTCAAATATTTATATAATAGAATTGCACAAGAAATTATTCCATCAAAAAGTTGTCAATTTCTATTGATGTTTTAATTTAAATTTATGATACAATGTTGATCTTACTTTATCTTCCTTTACTAAACTATTTTATATGGTATATTTGTTATGAACGTGAAAATATACATTCCATATTACAATGTAAATTTTTAGTATTAGGTATCAATTATATATTCCTAATATATATTATATATATATATATATATATATATATATATATATATATCCAAATTTACATGAACTTGTTATTATTTTATTAAATGGCAACATCCCAAGCCATGCAAGTTTTATAATTTAGCCTCTCACAAATAAAATAGCTTTATAACTTTGGTGTCTAATAAAAAATGTAAGAGCTCTAAGCATTAAGAGAGGAAGGCTTAGCCTTCAAAATCTACATTCAATAAAGAAATAAAACCTATAAATATGTATAAAATGAAAGACGACTAGGATAATCAATAAAGAATTGCACTTTGACACTTGGATCCATGTTTTTGTGTTTTCACAGGTATGCATTGAAGAGTGTATGAAATTGTGTGTGGAGGGTTTTTTAATCGACGTTTTGAGATAAGTATCACAACCCTTCATTATGAGATTCATGGAAGAATCTTGAGTAATTTAGTTGACCAACTGTGCAAATAAATAGTAGATATTCTATAATATTTAACAAATGTTAATATGGAATAATAGTTTTAATGAGATCCTTCTTATTTCTTTTTTTATTATTGTTATCAAGTGATTTTTTTTATAATGTTTTTAATTAGATTTTCCTTGTACCCATGATATTTGAATATCTATGTAATATGTTCAAGCTCATAATTTAAGTGATTGTTGTCATAAATTCTCTTAGCTCTAGTAGCAAGGGTGCTTATGATGCTAATCTTTTGTGAAGGGTGGTGGTGAGAGTCTTCTTGAATATATTTACCAGTGTGAGTTTTCATTTGATAAACTTTATGAGCTAACCCACCATCTTGCCTTTTGGAGAGAAGGATGTCAAGGAATGGTAGTTCTCCATTTTCCTCTAAATCCATGTTGAATTTAATGCTATCCATTTGGTTACTCATATGGTTCAACAATTATGAAAAATTTTCTCTACCATGAGGCCAAATGAAATGAGTGTCATCTACAAATATTTTCCAGTGTACCGGTTTTGGATGGAAAGAGTTTATGGCTTTCTCTTCAAAAGATTCCATGAAAATATTTGCAACCACCGGGAGAGTAGAGATGCCATCAGTTTGCTCATAAATGTCCCCTCTATCACTGAAATAAGTAGACTTTAAGCATATCTTTACAAGGTCAACAATTCATCATCAGTTAGTTTCCTTATGACCTTTATGGCGTCATCCACTGGAACCCTAGTATATAATTGAGTTACATCAAAGCCAACATGAAGGTCACTTTCTTTCAAAGAGGTAGATTTTAAATTAGATATGAAGTGAGTTGAGTCTTTGATGAATGATTGGGATTTTCCAACATGGCACTTGAGTTTTTCAGCTAGAAATTTAGCTAAACCAGATGAGGGAGACCCTATTGTATTCACAATATCCCTTAAAGGACATCCATCTTTGTGAGTTTTTGGCAGACCATATATGCGAGGCAAGATAGAGTTTTTAGGAATGATCTTCTTTTTCATGCTATCATCCAAAGACAAGTTTTGTATGGATTTGTAATATCCTTCATGATCTTGTTGCTCAGATCTTTGGAACTTTTTTTTTGTAGCTACCACTTGTATTTAGATGCTCCATCATTTTTTTTATGGTATTCTTCAATATGCATGGTGAATTTTCCTAGGATCAACTGCAAAATTTAGACCCCTATCTAATACATTACAGGGTGCCATACTTAGTTAGAATTTTGAGAGATTAATGATAACCACTTTGTCCTCACATGGAGGTGGAAGAATGACATTATTCTTAAGGAGTTCGATTTTTTTATTTTGTTTTTTATTGGTCTCATCAAACGTTTATTAGCTTTTAACATGATGAAAATTAAAATATACATCCCTTGGTTTGCAAGAGCACTTACTATCCCTTGAGCATTTTTAGAAGTGTGGGGATGCAAGTCAATATCAACAAAATGAAAGTATTGGTTTTCTCTAAGAAAAGAAAACATAACCAACATAAGTTCTACTTTGACGACAACATTCTGGAAGATGTTGCGGATTACAAATATCTTGGAATTGACTTCAACAAAAATCTAAGTTGGAATGGTTGTAGAAAGAAAAGAACTTTGGGGGGTTGGAGAACATTTTATGCTTTTCAAAATAGGTGTAGAGAGGCAGAGTTATGGGACTGGAAAACCACTCAAACTCTTTTTGGGCTTCTAGTGATTCTGGTGATTCTCTATGGTTGTGAACTATGGGCCAGTAATACATCTGACATGTCGTGGAGATAAATTGAGAAAATTCAGAAGTGTTTGATTACAAACAAATTCAAGATTAAAAGTGTCGTTCCTTTTGCTATCATGTTAAGTGAAACATGACTGCTCCTATTGAAGCAATTGCTATGGTATGAGTCATAAGGTATTTAAACAGAATTGAGCAAATGGAAGAGGGTAGATGCCTAAGGTTGCCTTTAATGACATATTGCACAAGAGAAAAAAATAATTGAATGTAGGAAAATAACAAATGGTTTAGTAAATGGGGTATTTGCTTGAACGCGTGTCCCATAAATAGCAAAGAGATAAAAGCTCTTGTTATGGAAAAGTTCCACAAGCATACTTGGGATAAGGATCTAGGAAGAAAGAAAAAATACTATATTGAAGTGTTTAATCCCACTCATAGTCATCAACCAAAAGCATACATAGAGGCCAATATCTCTTGGAGAGCCAAAATTCTTATTGCTCAGTTAAGGACTAATTCTCATCAACTCCATTGTGAAATAGGGCGTTGTAAAAGGCCAAAAGAAGTGTGGGAGGAAAAAGTATGCATTTTTTGTTCTTTCGGAAAAGTAGAAACAAAAAAACATTTCATTTTAGAATGTGAGGCCTTCAAAGACAACAGGAAAAATTATGCAGATATGCTGGCAACTAGCTCTTGGGATAATCTATTTAGCGAGGGGTTTGTCGAGAAGCTGGGAGCATTTATTTTGAAGCTTCATAGAAAAAGAGTCGAATACATCAAGCAGATGAAATAGCAGTCTGTCCCATAGGCTATCTTTAGCCTCGTGGACGTTAAAATAATTTCTTTCTTTCTTTCTTTCTTCCATATTTCGTATCTAATGGTGTTCAACAAATTGATATGTAAGTTTATACAATCAACAAAAAATTGATTTAGTTTATGTCTTGTAGATTAGATTGCTCGTTTAATCAATGACTTGCTTGCGTTTGTAAAAATATTTAGAAATCTCCCTTTATTGAGCTAGTGTTTTATTTCTGCAAATTTTGGAATACCTAAATTTTGGAAACTATTTTAACTATCTTTGAAATACCTAAAATGTCTTGAAAGACACCACTATTTTTACATGAAATTTGACACATCTTATGTCCACATAATTGTTTTATAAATCTCTATATTTTTTCTTACACTTGTAAATTCATACACATCAATAATGTTTCTCTATTCAAACATTAGAATTAGAGATGAAAATTTTGGGCATGATCATCCCCACCAACTAAATTGTTCAAATTCAATTTTGACGGGGTTTCTAGAAGAAACTCATGGCAATTTAGTGCACTCAAGGGTAACAAAGGTCACATTATAGCAATCACATTTGAGTTCCTCAAGATGAAAGATAACTACATAAAAAAATACTTGCTTCAAAAAATAGTGTGGAGGCGTAGAAAAAGGGGTCCTAAAAGATATTTTTGAAGAGTACTCCAAATTTATTGTAGACTATCTCAATGCACTCAACTACAACACTTCATGGGAGACAAAGAGACAATTGCAATAGATTAGAAAAACTCTTGAGAACCTTGCAAAATCACAATTTTGTTCATTAAGGATGGCAACTAATCAACTTGTTGACTATTTAGGCTACAAGGCCATTGCTTACAAGAATAACCAAGTCATTTGGTTTGGACACCACCTTTACGGGAAAGGATGATTTGGAAAAGGCCTCAAGCAAGTGTGTTGCTACAAAACCAAGGTGGATCCATCACCTCTAACAAAAGAGGGGATCACCTATGCACAAATGTTCAATCAACAAAAAAAATCCACCACATAATAACTAGAAAAACTCATTTGATACTTGGTAGTAGCTTGAAGGATTCATGTTAAAAAATGGCTTTTTGAAAGGATCTCAAACATGCCCCTAGAAGAGGTTCCAAATGTCAAGTATCCATTTATGAATCATTAATAATGAAAGACAACAAATAAATCTTGCTAAGAAATATGAACTTCGAGCCTAAAGACATCAACTTCAAGCAAAACATAATGAGCAAATTAAACTATAGGTTAATAGTAGTCGAGTGCTTGGATACAAATATTCATAACAAATTTATGAACATATAAGAGGAATATTCTCAACATTTAGGATACATTGGTTTAAGATGTATGGACTCATCAACCACCTCTATATTTAAGAGGAACCTTAAGTGCCCTAACAACAAACTCCCCCAAAATGTTGATTTTTTTTGTGTAGCATCAAGAGTTATTCCTACATGCCAAGAGGCCTCCTAACTTAGCCTAGAATAATTATGCAAATTAAAATAAAAAAATTTACTTTGGGCATCATGTAGGCTCAAAATGGTGAAGTCAGCCTCACCATGAAAGGTTGTGTCCCTTGATCAAAATTCACCCATTGACAAGTATATATAAACAATGTAGCATCTTCATTTGACCAATTCATAGCATCCCATATTTTCTTCAAATCGGTCATATGTGTCTATAGAAAGAAGGCAGAGTTGACTAAAGTTTGACCGATTTTGACCATTAACAATAGTATGGATCTAACTGCAGGATGAGTTGACTGCATGTTCGAGCTTGAATAAGGGCGGAAATTATGACTATTGACCAACATTGA
Organism: Pinus taeda; assembly: GCA_000404065.3. Lineage (NCBI taxonomy): Eukaryota > Viridiplantae > Streptophyta > Pinopsida > Pinales > Pinaceae > Pinus > Pinus taeda. The sequence goes on along the minus strand of APFE031752612.1, from coordinate 5,745 downwards.
CTAGCTAGAATTTTGACTAGGTTTGACTGGTATTTGGACTTGGATTTTGGCACATATTTTTAGACAATTTTTGTAATTGTAAACTTTGTTGAAGAAAACTTTCTCCTAGAAGAAATGTTGTTGGGTTTTGTCTAAATTTTGGGTTGCTCGGGGTAAATTTGTTATCTCTATTGTGCATGTTTGTCTCTTTATAATCTTATTGTTTTCACTGCATTTACTGTTGATATTTTTTTGTGTATAATTGCTCAATGATATCAGTGGCATGAGATAATTTGTTTAAAGATCATTAGGTAGTAATTATCATATAAGAATATCGGTTTCTACTATGAATCTTGTAGAAAATTCAAAATGGTAACAAAGCCTTGTTAAAGGAGCAACCTTTGATGCCAACTTATGAAACAATGAGATGTGATTTCACTTGTGCAAGAGAACAAGCCCTAGAGGTACCCCATTTTTTCTAAAGACACTAAGTTGCTAGCCTTCTTAGCCCTAGTTTGAAGGATGAATTCAAATTCATCATCAAGGTTAATAAGAATCAAATTATCCACATCCTTAGAAGAGGGCCAAGGGCTTCAGAAAGTGTGCTCAGGCAGGCGTAAAGGCCTCAGGATCAAAACAGACAGTCTGAGAGCCTTTTGAGGAGGGTTGAGTACCCTCAGGCCCATTGTAAGTCTAGTAGAAGGTGGTTGTATTAGATTGTGGTGGAAAACAAGGAAGGGTTGAGAAGTATGGGAGCTAACAACAAGGTGATTGATATAGTATGAGTGACTAAAGAAGAAGCCTACATGTGAGCAGTAAGGTGATAGTGATCAAAAGGAGTTGATCTTTATGTCAGCATTAGAGGCAAAGGACAACTTGGTACAAGAGTTGGAAGACTTAGAGAGAACTTGGAGGTTACGACTTATATTGAAGTCTTGGATAAGAAAGTCCTAGTGTTTGTGGGATGAAACCCTAGAGCAAGACTTGGAGTGTTAAATGCAAACGAAGTTGGTCTGACACATACTTGGTTTATCTCCTTGATAACATGTGGAATGACTTTGTATTGATGTTAGCTTGTTGTTAAGCCTTTGGTGTGGTTAGATAGCTCAATGAATGACTTCTAAGCCTAGTCCACGGGATAAAGAAACCCCAACCCCTACAAATTAAAAAAAAAGGGCCAACATGCATTAGCAACTAATGTTGAGAACAAGGATGAGCATCGACCTCAGAAGAAGACAAAGGATCTAAGCTTGAAGAGATTGCACTTGGACTTCATTAAGGAGGAAATGATCAAGAGGGAGTTGACAATTCCCTACAACACTCAACAATTTCTTCTTTAATCAAGAGATAAGTAATTCATATCTTTCTCCTTTGATTATTGTTATTTTTCCTTCATGAGCCTCTTATGCTTGTATTTTTTCTTGGTTATAATTATTTCTTCCATGGCCCCTAAATGAGGTTTGTAGGTACATCAGATTCCAGAAGCAGAAGGCAATATCATGAAGAATGAAACAAAGTTTGTGGCAAGTGTAGTGTACCTAGGGGGGATAATATGGGGTACAAAGGGAGGTACCAAAGGGAATAATGTAATAATGGGATGGGCCATAGTAATAAATAAGGTGGTTAACCCATGTCATGTAAGGGACCACAAGTAGTTAGTAATAATGTAAGGGGCCCATGGTATTAGATAGATGGTATTGATGGAACCATGGTAATGACCCATGGTATTGTATGTATGAGGCCTATATAGAGGCTAGAGACTCCACATTGAGAGATGTTAAGGATTTGTATGAACAGACATATGGCTTGTGGAGTGTTCTCCTTCCTTAAGGAGTAAATGTATGGTGTTGCCCTACCTTAAGGGTTTTGATTAATAAAGTGAAGCATTTCTATCTATATTCAGATCTTGTTATTTTTGGTGATTATTTGCAGTTATTGGGTATATTGGTGTTATTTTCATATATTTTCAGATCAGATCTATAACAAGTTCCACCCCCCTTAACATGTTTCGTCCCCGAAACATGGGAAGAACAATATAATAAGATCTACTCAAAAGAGGAGTCCATTGGTACCATGCACATGCATCTAGCCATCCAAAAGAAAGGTGAACCCTCAACCCAGCTGGTGCCTTGCTTGCTTGAGATGGAAGTTGACCATGGCGGTTCTTCTGTGTTGATGTGTAGTAGGTGGATCTTCGCTCCCCTCTATCTGTCCTGTGGGGTTTGTTGTCCTTGTGGCTAATTGGTTTCCATCTTGTTGGTTGTTGTCTTGCGGGCTGATGTGGGTGATGATATGTTGAAGTTTTAACCCACGGTGTCTTTTTCTTTAATTCACCCCTTACTAGAGCCTGACTGGTATCTGGTGCATGTTGTGGTGCCAGCTGTGGTGTCCTATCTTCCAATATTACTTCAACCACTGAGCCCTCATCTGATGTATAAACACCTGTAGCATTTTCTGCTTTAGCCTTTGTTTTTGTTTAATTGTCGATCATCAATGGCTCATCATCTGATATGTCAGTCCCTGGAACATCTTCTGCTTTAGCCTCCTTGGACTCTACCTATTTATTGATGGAAATATCCTATAATGTAATTTTCTTCTTTTTATACCAGAGCTTCAGGAATTTCTTTTGTACATTAATATTTATAGTACCCACTAATTCCATCCACGGGTATCCCAAAACAACATCCTCATTAGCCATATCTGAAGCATAAAAATCAGAATGCAATACATATTTGTCCATAGAAATCTTCAAATCTTTATAAACTTGCACCTACTCATTCTTAACGTGTGTGTGCTCCATGTGTTTCGCTGGCACTTGTAATTGTTTTGCCAAGTTGACATTTATGAGATTTTGCTTGTAACTCGGATTTATAGACACAATGATTTTCTCCTTCTGAATCAATCCATGAACTTGCAATAATGATATACCAGTAAGAAATAACTCCACATGTTTCTCCTTATCTTGTTTTATAGCCTGAGACCATTTGTCTAAAAGTACTCTTTCAAAATCTGCATCTGAAAGTTTGGGCCATTGGTTGTAGTCAAGTGAGAAATACCATTTGGTAGCCTCCTCTTTGAAACCAAGCCACACTAAATCCTTCCAATCTTTCCCATATGTGAACTTTCTTTGTTTTATGAATTCTTCAATAGTAGGACCATTATCTTTCCCTGTAAAATATTGCTTGCTAAAAGCCATGAAGAGGGTTTTGAAAAAATTTCACTTACTTGACAAAAATTTAAAGTGGCCACAGTTTAGTCAATATTGCTCAGAATCTTTATTATGACCTGTTTTCGGAAATGGGATGACCATTCTGCATCTTCCCATGTGATAGAAATCCCGGTCTCAGCACTGGGATTTCAGATCCGCGCTGCAACTCTCCCGCCATCACCAAAAATTCTGGAAAAAGAGCCGATTTTAATTCAACGATATCTTCCTTATCTGGACTTCGATTCGACTGATTTTTTTTGAAATCAGGTATTTTTCACAAACAATCCAGATCTGCAATTGGATTTTTCCCCAAAACGTACAGATCTGATCTGCAAACTCGTTGCCCCAAAAAAATGTCTACAACACCACTGATTTTTAGATCAGCGATATCTCCTTCATTCGGACTCTGATTCGGCTGATTGTTTTTTTTTTTTTGAAATCGGGTATTTTTTCACAAAGAATCCAGATCTGCGATTAGATTTTGCAGATTTTTCCATAAAACGTACAGATCTGATCTGCAAACTCGCCGCCCCAAAAAGTTCCTGCAAAAAAATTAAAAAAAAAAATCTCCACTTTTGCCCAAGAAAGTGCTATGATACCACGTGTTATAGATCTGATCTGAAAATATATGAAAATAATACCAATATATCCAATAACTGCAAATAATCACAAAAAATAATAAGATCTGAATATAGATAAAAATGCTTCACTTTATTAATCAAAACCCTTAAGGTCGGGCAACACCATACGTTTACTCCTTAAAGAAGGAGAACACTCCACAAGCGATATGCATGTTCATACAAAAATCATTGACATCTCTCAATGTGAAGTCTCTAGCCTCTATATAGGCCTCATACATACAATACCATGGGTCATTACCATGGTTCCCTCAATACCATCTATCTAATACCATGGGCCCATTACATTATTACTAATTACTTGTGGTCCCTTACATGATACGGGTTAACCACCTTATTTATTACTATGGTCCATCCCATTATTAAATTATTCTCTTGGGTACCTCCCTTTGTACCCCATATTATCCCCCTTAGGTATACTACAGCAAGAGAGTAAAACTTAATGTAAAACCAAACATTTATGTAATAGTAATTTTAAAAGAGTTACGAATTAGTTACAAAAACTAATTCTTGATATTCATGAAAACTTAATGAGGATGAAAACAAGAAAGGAAGGCAAGATGAGGGCTCTCAGGTGGTTTAGTTCTTCATCTTATGCACTTCTTCTCTATGGAAGTTACGGTGGTTTTACTCTATGAAGCATTCTATAAATATTATGTTTCCATGCAGTTTTTGTCTTGGTAGCAAAGACAACAAGGAATAATCCGCCTTTTCATTGACTAATTGAATGGTGAAACTTGATGGCTAAGCAAGCTCTTCACTACTGTGGATGTTTCTTGAACCACAATGCACTGAGGGAAGCAAACTTATGCACCCTGAAAGAAGAGTATTAAATGTTCAGACGATTGAGAATCTCACTTTTCGTTCCCTCCCCAAATTCCTACGTGATACCGGGTATTCTTCATGGTGTTTTCGTTCACAATGCCTTTGGATTTCTCATTGGTTTGCAACGATTTTGGATGGCTTGTGGGTGGTACAACTAGAAAAGATAAGTTAATCTCTTGAAATTTTCTTCGTTTATGTGCACAGAAAGATATGGCTAATAATGTTCATGTTCTTTAAAGTAAATTCCTTATTTTGGTGCACAAAGTATAATTTGGTTATGTTAATTCCTTGCAAGGTATTGCAAAGTTATTATGCATTAAAATATTGCAGGGGTATAAGTCTTCTTGAAAATATTTGTTGCTTAGTTTATGCATAGTAAAAGCTAAGTAGTTTTGTGGTTGTCTGGAGAGAAATTACACTAATTCTTGCACATAAAAAGCAAAGTAAATATGTAATTTCTATTAGAAAAAAATTACATGTGAATCTTATGTGTTAAAAGCTAAGTAGCTTTATAATTTCTTTGGGATAAATTACACAAGATTCTTGCTAAGTACCCAAGATATCTTCTTGAGAAAAGATGTATGAGACATCTAAAGTTCTACATTCTAGTATTCTTTATAATGATTTTCTAATGAAATTATATTTGTAACATTTGCATGACAAAATGATAGTATATGTATGTAGTATATCCCGAAAGAATCTATCCTTTTGTGTTTGAAATTCCAATCATAGGAATCTATCTTTTTGTGTTTTGAAATTCCAATCATAGGGAGAATGCACCCTACATCTAGTATGTACTTGATTTTAGAATAAATATAACTTTTTCCTTAACCAAATAAATAAAAATAATTCATGTTTCTGGTTAGGGTCCCACCCTAACCCCCTTATTTATGTAGTGGGATCACGTCATAATAAAGAGTCAATAAAGCCCCTATTAATAATTGTAAGTGGTTAACTCGCAAATAATGACGAGACCACAGTTAGTTGCAAATGGGTCATGGTATTAGATAGATGGTATTAATAAAACCCATGGTATTGATCCATGGTATTGCATGTATGAGTCATATATAAAGGATAAAGACTCCCTGCGAGGAG
>APFE031752606.1:0-20499 GCA_000404065.3 Pinus taeda | reverse complement strand
TAACCTACTATAGGCTAGCCTAGCCTAGACTAACCTACTCTATCATATCCTAACATATTATGGCCTAGCCTAGCGAAGCTTGACCTACTCTACCCCAGCCTAGCCTAGCCTAAGATAATCTAGCCTAACCTAACCTACTATACCCTAGCCTACTATAACCTAGCCTACTCTAGCCCACCCTAACCTAGTCTAGCCTACCCTTACATATTGTAGCATATCCTAGCCTAGCATAGCCTACTTTATCCTAGCATAGCATAACCTAACTTACTCTAGCCTAGCCTAGCCTAGCCTACTCTTAACTATTTAGCGTAGCATGGCCAAGCCTAGATTACTCTAACGTATCCTACCCTAGCCTAGCCTTGCCTAGCCTAGCCTACTATAGCTTATCCTATCGTAGCCTTATATAGCCTATTCTTGCTTAGCCTTACCTAGCCTACTCTAGCCTAGCGTAGCCTACCTTACTCTAGCCCAACCGAGACTGCTCCACACTAACCTACTCTAGCCTATTATAGCCTAGAATAACCTACCCTACCCTACCCTACTCTAGCCTAGCCTAGCCTAGCCTACTCTAGCCTACTCTAGCCTAGCCTACTCTATCCTAACCTTGCCTAACCTGTTTTACCCTAGCCTACTTTAGCGTACTCTAAGCTTTCCTACTTTAGCCTAACCTACTCTAGCTTAGTCAATCCTAGTCAAGCCTAACCTAGCCTTTTCTAGCCTTGGATAGCCTAGCATACTCTACGCTATCCTAGACTACTATAGTCTGCACTAGTCAATTCTACTCTAGCATAGCCTAACCTAGTCTTGCATAGCCTACTCTAGCCTAACCTAGCCCAACCTACTCTAGCATAGCCTAGCCTATCTTACCCTAGCTAACTCTAGCCTAACCTACTCTATCCTAGCCTAATGTTACATAACCTAACCTACTTTTCCATAACCTACTCTAGCCTAGACTAACCTAATGTAGCCTAGCCTATCCTAGCCTAACTTACACTAGCCTTGCCTAGCCTAGCCTAACTTATTCTAGCCTAGCCTAACTTGCTCTAGCCTATCCTACCTTAGCCTACTCTAGCCTAGAATATTCTCACCTACTCTAACCTAGACTACTCTATCCAAACCTAGACTAACCTGCTCTCGCCTACCCTAGCCTAGCCTAACCTAACCTACTCTAACCTATCCTAACCTACTCATTCATAGCCTAGCCTAGCATAACCTAACCTACTCTTCCCTAGCCTATTGTGGTGTAGCCTAACATACTCTAGCCTAGCCTAGCCTACCGTGACCTACTCTACCCTAGGAAACCTAGCCTATCCTTGCTTATCCTAGCCTAGCCGAAACTACTCTATTCTAGCCTACCCTAGCCAACAATAGCATACTTTCGCTTAACCTAGCCTATCCTAGTGTAGCCTAGACTAGTGTAGCCTAACCTAGTCTGCTCTAGCCTACTATAGCATAGCCTACTCTAGACCACTCTAGGCTACTTTAGCCTAGGCTAGTGTAGCCTACTCTAGCCTAGACTAGTGTATCCTACAATAGCCTAAGCTACTATATTGTAGAATATTCTAGGCTACTCTAGGCTAGCCTAGCCTACTCTAGCCTGACCTACTCTATCGTAAACTACCCTAGCCTACTCTATTGTAGCCCAGCCTAACCTAGCCTACTCTAGCGTAACTTACTCTAGTATAGCCTAACCTACTCTAGCCTAGCCTAACCTAACGTAGTCTAGCCTAGACTAACCTAATCTAGCTTAACCTAGCCTACTCTAGCCTAGCCTACTCTAGTATAGCCTAACCTACTCTAGCCTAGCCTAACCTAACGTACTCTAGCCTAGACTAACCTAATATAGCTTTACCTAGCCTAACCTAGCGTAACATAATCTACCCTAGCCTAAAGAAGTCTAGCCTAGCTTAACCTACTCTATCCTAGCCTAACTTACTCTAACCTAGCCTACTCTTGACTAACCTAGCCTACTCTAGCCTATATTACTCTGACCTACTATAGCCTAGACTAGCCTTAGCTACACTCTCGTAGCATGACCTACTCTCATGCAGCCTAGCATGACATAGCCTAACCTACTCTAGCCTAGCCTTACCTAGTCTAACCTAACATATCCTACACTAGTGTGGCCTACATTAACCTACTCCAGTGTAACCTAGCCTAACCTACTCTACATTGCCCTAGCCTAGCATAACCTATCATTGCCTACTCTAGCCTAGCCTACTCTTGCATAGGCTAGCCTACTATATCACCTGCTTTTCCCTAGCCTAGCTTAAGCTACTCTCTCCTAGCATGACCTATTCGCACCTAGCCTAGCGTGAAATAGCATAACATAGTCTAACCTAGCATAACGTACTCTAGCCTAGCCTACTCTAACCTAGTCTAGCCTAACCTAGCATAACTTACTCTACTCTAACCTAACCTACTCTAACCTAGACTAGCATAACCTAGCCTAGCCTAAACCTAATCTAACATAACCTAGTGTGCTTTAGCCTAGCCTACTCTAACCTACTCTAGTCAAGTGTACTGAAGCCTAGTCTAACCTATTCTAGCCTAACCTAGCCTAAACTAGCCTAACCTAACCTACTCTAACCTAGAGCCTAGCCTACCTTACCCTAAAGTAGCCTAAGCTAGCCTATCCTAACCTACTCTATTCTTGCCTACCTTAGCCTACCCTAGGCTAGCCTACCCTAGCCTAACCTAACATAGCCTACTCTAGCCTAGCCTACTCTAACCTACTCTAGAATAACCTAGCCTAACTTACTCTACCCTAGCCTAGCCTAAACCTAGTCCAACATAACCTAACCTACTCTGGCCTAGCCTAGCTTACACCTCCCCTACTCTACCCTAGCTTAGCCTATCCCTACCCTTCGCAAGCCTAACCTACTCTAGCATAACCTTCCCTAGCTTATTGTAGCCTAACCTAGCCTATAGTAGCCCTAATCTACTCTAGCATAGCCTAGTCTAGTGTAGTTTAGCATAGCTTAGCCTATTCTAGCCTAATCTACTCTAGTTTGGCATAGTTTAGCCTATTCTAGCCTAGCCCATTCTAACTAGCTTTAACTTGCCATAGTCTAATCTAAACTAGCCTAGCCTATTCTATTCTTATGTAGCTTAGTCTACTTTATTCTATCCTAGCACACTCTAACTTAACCTTTAATAAAAAACATAGTCAAAATCACTCTTAAAAAACATATAAAATAAAGTGTAAGACTTAATAGCTTATGTAAATTTTAAAATATTTTAAAAGATAAATTTAATTAAAAATATTAATAAACAAATAATTTAAAAACAAATCAAAATACATACTATCAATAAAGAAAATATAATAAAGCTTATTTAAAATAAATTAAATTTACTAATATCTAAATTCATTTCTTGTTTAAAAAAAATTAAATTTAACTAATATCTAAATTCATTTAGAAAGGAATATATATTAAATGAGAAATATATCTGTAAAAAGGAAAAGCCAAAAGCTTATTTCAAAATAAATTTGAGAAAGGGAGTTAATCTAAACATAAAAAAGCATAAGTCAAAATCATTTAAAAAAAAAGCAAATTCATGGAAACTAAGTCCATTTAAAGCGCAGCCATGAAAACAACAACAGATATTGGGATGCACACCAATAGCTTGTTGGATCATTCTGAAACATCAAATCGTTGAACGCTTGCAACGCTGTGCAATAAGTAATGACTGTTTCAACGAGAAGGATAAACATATCGGGTGGCTTTTCTCTGCAACTCTCTCACTGTATTAATCTAGCTGACTCATATCTCGTGGCTTTTCTCTGCAGCTAACTCCCTCACTATATTCCTAGCCTCCAAACATAGTTGGGTAGATCACTTTTCTCTGAGCGTATCATACCAATTCGACTAATCACTGACTATAATCTTTTTATAATTATCAGCTGGCGATTCCTATCAAAGTTTACGATCTATTAATACTTAGAGTCAGTCTTTCAGTTTTATGATAATAAGAAAGACAAATATCACACTAAAAACCCAAATATCATACTAATGAAATGTTTTGTACGAAATGTTTTGTACTAAATTAAGCTGGGCTTAAGAAATTCATGCCAGAAAATACCATCGCCTGGAGCTATGAAAAGAATAAGTCAACGGAAACCCTCACAGTTTATTTCAAATATATTAGCACCAGCCATTTGATAGGCACCTGGATATTGGTGAAGCTGTGGGGAAAATTCATATAGATTAGCACCAGCCATTTGATAGGCACCTAGACATTGGTGAAGCTGTGGTTAAAACATTAAAGGTATTGGGGATAGTTCTAATTATTAACAACAAATTTGGGAAATAGGGTGAGTCAAACAAATCTCTCTGAAAATTTTCAGAGCCTTTCAGTTTGCACTTCAGCTATTATAAAATCTCGTAAAGATTACACATCCCAGTAGATATCTATCTGTTCACGAATCCCCAAATGATGGGCCAAAACATGCACTCCAACTGAACCTCAATGTCCAGTATATATCTAAATTACATGTTATTCTTAGAAGAAATTAAATACGGTAGGCAGTGAAAAGAGAGCTAAACTTGAATTTAATATGTTATCAAACAATGATCAAAGAAAGAACGACGATAAGATAACTCGAAGGAGTTTTCATACCTTCAGTTTGATATACAAGAAAATCCAACAGAGGATCCCCATTTGATAGGGAAGAAAATGCAATAGAGCAGCCCCTAAAATAATCGCTTGCAAAGCCTCCTCAAAATCCAGCAGAAGATCCTCAAATACAGCGCATCCCCAGTCTGATATAGAAGAAAATCCAACAGAGCATGCATTCCCAGTTTGAACAAACCGTCCTCAAAATGCAGCAGAAAATCCTCAAATATAACTGGGAAAAAAGAGTTTTCGGAAGAATATCAACAAATTGAGAAAATCCAACGGAACACTCATTCCGAGTTTGATAGCGAAGAAAAATCCAACAGAGCATCCAGACTGTCCTCAAATTGCATACAACAAAACATCCCCAAATTCCATATAAATATTGTGCAAAAGAAAGGAGCGCAACGGTCATATCTCCGAAAAAGAAATGCTTTTTTCGGAACGGTCTAATTTAGAAAAGAGGTCGAACGGTCATGCATTTCTCAAGAAAGTTAGAGGAAAATAAAACAACAATAATTATCTTTCAGATGATTTATAATATTTAATTATGGTGTTATAATCATTAATAATTATCTTTCAGATGCTTTATAATATTTAATTATGTTGTTATAATCATTAATAATTTTATATTACTATAATATTTAATAATTTATTTTTAATTAGTTGATATTAAAAAAAAAATCATTTTTAAAATTAAGAATTAATATAGAAATATCCTAGTGATAAAAATTTGATGGTTAAAGTTAGATAAAAATTTAGTTATTTAAGAATTATTTTAATTTAACTATTTAAATATTTATTATATAAAGAATTAAAATACATTTATTTTTTAATATTCACTATTTATTAATAATTTTTATAATAATTTTATAAATCTAAATAAATTATTAATTTCATATTTATATTTCTTAAATTATTAAATAAAATATAATCACATTTAATGTTACAAGATAAATATAATGTATAAAAATATTTAATGGGCCAACATAAATAGACATTGCTTTGTGGTTTAGAAAAATAAATAATTAGAATTTATGAGGTGTGACTAATAATAAGATCTTATAATTAATAATTATTTCCTAAATAATTAAATATATTTGTTACATTGGGATGGCATATATTTTATAAATGAAATATGAAAACATATTAAATATTATTTAAAATATGTTCATAATTGAATAAAGAAAATAATTAGAATTTATCATTGTGACAATAAATAAGATTTTTATAATTAATAATTATTGTCTAAATAATTAAAGATGTTTGTTAGATTGGGAATGTATATATTTTATAAATGAAATATGAGAACACATTAAATACTATTTCAAATATGTTCATAATTGAATATTTTAAAAGCTGAAGTATTAAATTTATTTTTATAGTTATAATAATAATAAAAAAAGATAAAGGGTAGCAAATGTAGGGAGGATTTAGTTTAATTTCAAAGAAGACTTTAATAAATACTATGCATTGGTTAGCAAGCAATATCAATAATAATTTTGAAATGTAATTAATGGTGTATCATGGTATTAAAAGCTTGCAAAAAATAAAGATCGATCACCCAAAAACATGGTTAAACTTTCTATGGAATTGAAGGTCTTTAGTTTTCAATTGGTCAAATAATTTCTTCCAATAATGTAAATTTGACTTGGTGAAGGTGTTGTTTTTGTTCTAAAAAAAATCTAGTCTCCAAGAATACCCCTACTACAACCAAACTCCTCAATTGCAACATTTGATATATGCTCCATGAATCACAAATCCTTCTTCTTACACTTGAAGAAATTGTTTTTGTTTCCCTTTCCATTATTTTGAATACCCAAAAATGTCATAATTGTAGAACTTTTATACTAGTTGTTGGAGAGCATTCATAGTTATTTGATATATCTTCTTACACTCGCTCCCAAATTGGAATTCATAAATAATAATTCAAATATTCATGGATTTGGTAGCACAATTTGAATATACTTTTGTTATTTCATGTTTTAAAGACACACAAGGTGTTGGTGGATTGTTTGGCCAACTAGAGAGCACCCACGAAGGAAAATTCAATAAATATAGAATGGGAGAGAAACATATAGTGACGCCCATCCCTTCAAATTAAAGAGTAATTAGTGTACCCTATAATAACTCAAAAGTTGATTTACACCCATTCCAAGAAAGATAGGGAATTAAAATTCGATAAATATAAAATGGGAGAGACACCTATGGTGATCCCCATCCCTTCAAACTAATGAGTAATTAATGTACCCTTATAATAACTCAAAAATAGATTTACATCCATTCCAGGAAACATAGGTACTTAAAACTACTGGAGCAAAAGCATTTTGGCATGTTGGTCTATTTTACCAAAATTTGATAATAAACTAAGAATAATAATTTCTAAAATAATTTTAAATTATTATAATATTTAGTAATTCTTTGTTATGATAAATATAATTTAGATTAATTGATATTATACAGATAATTTACTTTTAAACTTAGTGTCATAATCCCATCTACGTGAATATCCAAGTAAAAAAAAAAATTATACTTTACACGTAACTATCAGGTGTCACATATCATTGTGCGCACATGGTAACTTACCTTTGCACATTGTAATATTTGATGACCTAAGTATTAATATATAGGATACGTTGGCTATTATATGGTGCTATGTTGAAGTGGCAGATTATCCATGCCACTTGGCATTTCCGTTGCCACCTGTCTCATGCATTTATTCGGAAGGGGTATTCCTCTACCGTCTGGACAATAATTGTCAGACTCCTCAGGATTTCCTTGGATACATTCCTTGTTGAAGCCCACTATGGTATTTGTGACAGTAATTGCTGCAATACAACCCGCCGCTACCTCAGGATCCTGCCTGCAACGAAAGTTCCAGATCCATTCCTGAAGATCTACGGTGGTCTTTTACTTAAGCTGATTGAAAAGGGTTCGTTTAGGGTTTGGAATTTCTATTTGTGCGTAATCTGCTTTGCAACCCGTGGTCCGCTAAGAGCGGTTCTCACCGCTTCTGATCGGCCATAATAGATTACTATGAGCTCAGCTGAGAGAAGTTTGCTACCTGCGTAGGGCGACCCGCTTGGACAATGAGGCCGCCAATACTGCTCGGCATTCTAATGGTATATCATTTCTTGTTTTTTTTAACTATTTACCCTGACAGAATTTACCTTTTACATGCTGCTTAACCGAGAAAATGAGTTTGTTGATGCATTGGATTTTTGCTGCAGGGCACCGAGCATGGAGTTCAGCGTCGACAGGGGTTTGTCGGGTTCCATTTCACCTCCATTGCCGGGTAAGTTTACCCTAACTACGGTTTATCAATGTTGGTCCCAATTTGATTGTCTGAACCCCGTTTCTTTTACTGCCAGGAGTCCCTTCTGCTCTCTATGATTGTTCGAGCTGTGAGGCCCTTCGACGGCATTAAGTTACTGGGTTTTCTTTGCAGTTGTGAAATCCTGCATCTCTTTTCTGTCATTTATATATTCTTCTCGAGCCTATTCGAGCGAGTAAGCTAGGGGTTGTCTTTGGTCTACACAGTCTGTAGCATTATATATGTTTTGAAACCCTCGGGGTTCGATGTATCATTTATTTTGGCACCATACAGTGATGCACTCAGTGGTTTATCTAGACTCGGCTCTACTGCTTGACATTGTTAAATATTTCAAGGTTTAAGCGGTCTGGTATTACCTCTTGGTTAATTTATATGGCTGTTTGATATCTTATGAGGGTTTCACGTGATTTTCGCATCTGCGACTCTGTATTACAGAAATGTTCCTATTCATTTCCGTATGAATTAGTTCTGGATAATATGTTCCAAAAATGTATGCCACTTATATTTATAGAGGATTACTCGCCTAGATATCAGGTGGTTTCTCTTACAAATCATTCTGTAAATTTATCACGTCGGGTTTATGCATATTCCATTTTCATGCTTTCTTTTCCTTAAGAGAACTGTCCGCGGCTTACAGGTTATATATGCATATGTTTTCCCTCTATTTGTACACCGGGTTCCATCGATAGTTTAACTGCAATGAATGTTTTGAGATTCAATGTTACCATACGTATATATGTTCACCGGTCGTTCTTTTTTTTTATAAATATATTATACCAGACGTTTCCGTCTCGGTCACCATGGGGTTTTTCTGTTACTTTATTCCTTCTTTTGTTTTTCTAAATCACGCTTTTGATTTCAGCTACCTGTACTTTATAATAGGAGTGCTGAGCGCACAAAAGCCAGTAAGCCTCTCGGCCTTAAGCCTCGCAATTCTGTTCTTAAGGTCACTATAATTATATATAGATTAGGCTGTAACTTGTGAAGGAACCCAGTTCCTATTTCAACCAGCTTTCTACTGTTCGTATGGTCATAATGTTTCATTTCTCACTTAGCCATAATTTTTGCATTTAGCATATGTAGTATTGTTTCCTATGGTTATATTCTTTAAGATGATGCTGGTTGTTCTCATATATCTTTGGGTTTGTCCGACAATGGTTCGGACTGAGGACTATTCTAATAAGTTTGGTCAACAGACTAAACAATCGGCTTACTCATCTCATTATATATATGTGTTCTAATTTTGTTTTCCTTTTTCTGCTAATGTCATTTGCACAGATTTAAAACTAATTGCAGGTACAGTTATTCATAACCTGCATCAATGTACCCTAAAGGCACATTCATAGTTATTAATATCCTGCACAGATAATAATCATAACCTTCACGGTCTACTTATGAACTTGCAATTACAGCTAATATTACTCTGTACAAATTTACTACGAAATTTCAGTCGCAGCTAATGATACTCCTCACCATTTTACTATGAAATCCTAATTACAATCAATATTAACCCTGTCAGATTTTAAAGGAAAAGGATTTGTAATCATTAAATACTGTAGTTATAATGTACTTACCTGTACTAAGCGTGCTTTAGTCTCTGATACCCTCCAACCTGGAGGAACTCATTAAAGCCTGTTATCCTCCCAACCACGAGATCAGTCACTTAGACCTGATTCTCTCCCCCAAGCTTATTTGCAGGCCACTACCTTTAGCAAGGTGGTGCATGCTAACAGCGATGCAAAATGATGCACAGTAGTGCCTGTACCATCTGGTCCTCACCAGACATAGTACCCTTTCTTTTGTTTTGCTTTCTCTGTCTTCCCTGTCTGTTCCCTAACAGCCCAGGTCTCTCCCTTTTCTTTTTCCCAATACTATGGAAAGAAAAGGTAGTTAGGGCTGCCCCTTGTTAACGGGAAATTGTTTCTTTTAATTAGACAAGCAGAAGTAAATAACTTCTCACAAAAAGGTTATTTACTATATCATTTAATCCATCGCTTAAATCAATACGTTTCCATAAAAAAAAACATAAGTAATAGTTCCAGTTTTTACATTTACCTAGCATGGTAATTTAGAAAATTATTCCTATAACTGTTTGGTCATTACACTTAGGAAGTTATATAGAATTTGCAATTTTAACCACGTAATAAAAAAAATTATAGTTACGTTTTAGGTCAAAAACATAGTTACTTGAAAAATATTTGAATTTGGTTATTAAAATTTATTTATAATTTATATACAAATTAAAAATATATCATTTTGTAATATTAAATATTTATTTATTTCTTAATATTTCATTTTTTTAAATAAATCAATATATAATATATATATATATATATATATATATATTATATATATATATATATATATATATATATTATATATATATATATATTTCTATTCCATAAAGTATTAAATAAACTATAATCATATTTAACATTTAAAGATAAATACAAGATATAAAAACGCTTAATGAGCACACATGAGTAAAAGATGCTTCTTTGTGGTTTAAATTTGTTTTTAATTAGAATTTAACTTTTTAACAACACAAAAGACTTTCATAATTAATACTTATTGGCCAAATAGTAAATTTTGTTCTAAGATGAGAATTTAATAATTATATGAATAAAAGATGAAAACATATTACTATTTAAAATATCATTATAATTAATTATGATATAAACCAAAGTATTAAATTTATTGTAATAGTTATAATATTGAAAAAACAAGGAAAATATTAACAAACTATGTAGGTTGTAGTTTAATTTAAAAGAAGGCTATGATAAATATAATACTTTGGTTAGCAAGCATTACCAATAATCATTTTGAAATGTGAGTGGTGTATGATTGTATTTAGAGCACAAAAGAAATAAAGTTCAATCATATAAAAACATTGTTATACATTGTAAAGCATTGTAGTCTTTTACTTTTTCATTGGTCAAATAATTTCTACCAAAAATGTAAATTAGACTTGATTAAGCTATTGTTTTTATTGTAAAAATAAATATAGCTTCCAATAATACCTTTGATACAACGAAAATGCTCTATTGAGAAACTGGATGCATCCAAATTCATGAATCACAAATGATTATTCTTACATTTGAAGTAAAAAATTTGTTTCCCTTTCTATTATTTTGCATACCCAAAAGGCCATATTTGTAGAAATTTTATATTACTACATCATATATTAGTTGTCACAATGTTTCAGGATTATTTGATATATCCTTATAGGCTCACACCTAATTTTTAATAAATATCTTGATGGTTAAATTTTAAGTCTAAAAAATAATTATTTGAAAAGTATTTTAATTTAGTTATTACAAAATATTTATAATTGTTAAGAAATATAAAATAAGTTATTTTTCTTAATGTTTAATATTTTTTATAAAATAATTTTACAACTCTCCATAAATTATTAATTTCAAACACATTCATGTATTATATTTCTATTTCCTAAATTATTATATAAAATACAATTATATTTAATTTTAAAAGATAAATATAAAGTACAAAATATTACTTAACAAACAAGTAAAAGATGTTACCTTGTGCTTTAATTTTTTTTAATTAGAATTTAAAATTCCTACTCTAAATAAGATTTTTATAATCAATACTTATTGTCCAAATATTTAAAGATATTTATTAGATTGGGAATTAATAAATTTTATGAATGAAATATGAAAACATATTAAATACTTGGAATGTAGGCTTTTGTGATTCATGATTTATACAAATATGTTTGGGAGAAAATCACATATCAAATTCTATGTATGTGTTTTGAAAATGAGGACATAAATGGATAGCTTGAACAAAGCTAATAAATATAGTAGAGATGCAACCACTAAATGACAATAGTCAATAAAATAAATATTACTATATTTAAAATGAATTCTAGAGAGCTTGAACAAAGCTAGTAGATATAGTAGAATTGCAGCTACTAAATCACAATAGTAAGTAAAATAAATATTATTATATTTAAATGAATGTAAGAGAGAAAAAATAAAGTTAATTTTAAAAAGAAAATAACAACGAAAAAACAAAAAAAAAAATGAATTATTATTAAATAATATAAAAAATATTAGGAATTAATAAAATATATAATATAAATAGAACTTAGAGAAAACAAAAAAAAAGATTTTTCTAATAAAAATTAAAAGAAAATATATAAAATTAAAATATAAAGGAAGAAATAAATAACCCTTACTTCCAAAAAGGTGGTCACATAGTCCTAATAGGGTCATGGGATGAGTATTAATGCCTACCCCCATGAGACTAGCCCTTAAAACATGGGCATGTGGTCATGTGGGCAACACGAGTCTGAGGGTGAGGCTAACTGCCTAGCCTTCAAAAGAGGACCTTAAATGTTGATGTCGAGATCATGTGCATGATCTACAGGACGTGGGTCTAGCCCCCTTGCGTTAGCACCTTTGCAAGTGCGTTCAAAGCGGTCTCTTGGTGGAGCATATACCAAAGACCTCGGGCTATTACTGAGGGCTCCTCCACCTTCGTACCTTTTGCTAAATGTCAAGGTCATGTGATTAGCACCGTGATTTGGGTTAGTATAAACATCCTATGCCCCTCTCCACCATTGTTTTATAGGCATATGGCATCGAATATGATGAGGGGTCAGGGTTGGTAGCCCAAACCCTCTCTCCTAAAGCTCTAAACTTAAAGTTTATATAATAGATCGGTCTATGCTATGTTAAGAAATACCCTGTGGCATGTTGGTACAGTGCTCCATTATGGAGTGGGAGGTTGGGGGTTTAAATACCTCGGACCTCGTTGATACCCATAAAAAAAGTTTAATTGACCCTAGGGTGCCATTTGGTAGCCCATGACTAGGCCACACGAAACCCAATTATTGGTCCACATAAAACTAGCACGAACCAATCAAATGTGCCAAAAATAAATGAACCCGAGAATGACACTTAGCAAGTTGTCATTGGCTCGTACCTTACATAGTCACTCTACTGACTCACTGTATGACCAGCCTAGTCAAGTGACTAGTCAACAAACTTACTGGAATTTTCAATTCTTGGGTCAAACAATGAGCGCATGATAACTTGAGCATATGGTGTCAGATTGAGGTAAAACGAATGTCATTGGAACTATAACAACAAGAACTTCAACTTGATGTTACATTTAGGACTTTCTGGACGCTTTCATTTTTGAGCAAAACTGTGATCATCTAATCATATATGCAATCGAAGATCTTTAGTTTCCTATTGGTCAAATAATTTCTAGAAAGAATGTAAATTTGACTTGATGTAGGTCTTGTTTTTATTCTAAAAGTAAATCTAGCTTCCAAGAATACCCATATTACAAACAAATTGTTCGATTGCAACATTGGAAGTATGAATTCCATGAATGACAAATCATTCTTCCTAAATTTCAGGGAAAAAATTATTTCCCTTTAACTTCCTTTGAATACCCAAAATGAGTCATATTTGTATAACTATTAAAATATTGCATCGTGTACTAGTTGTTGGAGAGTGTTTGTGATTATTTGATATATCTTCTTACACTCTACTCCCAAATTCAAATTCAAAAATAGTAATTCAAATATTCATGGATTTGATAGCACAATTTCAATTCACCTCCCTTTTTTAATGTCTTAGGGACACATAAGGTGTTGGTAGATTGTTTACACAACCTAAGATAACACATGAAGGAAAATTCGATAAATATAAAATGGGGGAGGCACCTCCAATGATGTGGCTTCCTTCAAAATATGAGTATTTAGTGTGCCATTATAATAATCGAAAAGTGGATTTACACCCCTCCCACGAAAGAGAGGTACTTAAACCTACCAAAGCATAAGAATTTTGGCCTGTTTTACTAAAATTAAATAATAAACTTTTGGGTGAGATTATGATTTCCTCTTGTTTAAAATTCATTTTTGAATGTAAAATAGATTTAACACCTACTCCATTTATGGAAAACATTACAATGAAATATTCCTAGAAAGGGGCCAAAACATCTATTAGAGTACACCCTTAAATGTTTGCAATATTCGTTCTAATTTTCATACACAAAGATCATGATGGAGGAGTTATTTAGGTATTGGACATAAGGAATCTAGATTGAGTGTGAGATTTTTTTGCCTCTGTTGTCCCTTTCCTTTCTCTTTCAAGTTTGTATACCTTCACATTGGTTCAAGCTAGGGTGAACCTAGACATGAAAGAGCAGTTTGAATATGATAGAATGCAAAAGTGAACTTGCGTCAAGATATTTCCATGGATAGATGTGGAAACCAACATTATGTAATGTACAAGTGTGTAGAGATTGTATAACATATGCATGAGATAGAATGATAAGAGACTTGCAAGAAACTAACAAGAGGTGACAATAGGGACCTTACATTAGTGCGACTAGCATGAAATGTGGGAGAAAAACCTACAAATGCAAGAACAAGAATAGGCAAGACACCACAAGACACAAGGCATAGATGGTGGTCAAAATTTGATATTTGAGAAAAATCAGAAAGGCAACAAAAAATAACATGTGTTCCTTAGAAGTGAAGTACATGGAAATGGAAGAGTTCATTAGTTTAATGGAAGCAAAGTTTGATAATATATATAAGCATTTGATCACAGACATGGAGGGAAATGGACACTTGGTGCCTCCTCAATAAAATGACCAAACATACCTAGTAAATCCAAATATAGAACTATTATGGTTGCAATAGTGTAAAATATTCATCTAGGAGTCTTAATTGACTAGTTGTATTAATTAAATTTAGATATTTCATGATGGGGTCATGTGCAATATCAAAGAGGTTGATGAGGGGGGATTAGCCCACCACCCTTCCCACCTGTTGAATATTAAATGGAAAGTCTAAGGTTGGTCTTCGGCATGGAGACACATGTAGCCACCCAGTTGAAATTAACTAGAGGTGTAGGATGCTGAACTATATATTAGTTTTTGTGGTGAAGGTTGATGGTAACTATGCGTGTGAGGTCAAGGAGTCAACCTCCCTTCTACTTATCACTTTTATTTGATATTATATTGTGGTATTTTAGATCAATTTTGCACCTCATCCATATTCTAAGTGGAGTGCTTGTGCCTAGAGATGGAGAACTAGAGGGGAGTGGTTTTTGTAGGCTATAAGAAGGGGAATCGCTTGTCAAAGAAAGTTTAAAAAGATTTTTTTAAATTTTATTTAAGTGTTTATTAAAAGAATTTACTAAATCCTTATAAACCCTAAATCCTAAAACATGAACCTAAATCCCTAAACCCCAAACCCCAAACCCTAAATACTAATCATTTTATAACATTTTAAAAAGAACTTTGTAACTTTCATTTAAATGTTTATTAAAAGCGTTTTCTAAAGAGTTATAAACCCTAAACAAAAAACCCTAAAACCTAAACCCAAAACCCAAAACCCTAAATCCTAAGTATTTTATAACATTTTGAAAAGTGTTTTTCAACTTTTATTTAACTTTTTATTTAAATAATTTACTAAATTGTTATAAACCCTAAAACCTAGGACCTGAACCATAAACCCCGAACCCTATACCCTATACCCTAAACCTTAATCATTTGATAACATTTTAAAAATCATTTTGTCGCTTTTATTTAAGTGTTTATTAAAATAATTTACTAAAGTGTTATAAAACCTAAACCCTAAGCCGCAAAAACTACACCTAAAACTCTGAAACCTAAACCCTATGTATTTTGTAACATTTTAAAAAGAATTTTCTAAATTTTATTTAGGTGTTTGTTAAAAGCATTTACTAAAGTGTTATAAACCCTAAAACCAAAACCCTAGGGATTTTACAACATTTGAAAAAATGTTTTGTAACTTTTATCTAAGTTTTATTAAAAGCATTTACTAAAGTGTTATAAACCTTAAACCATAAACTCGAAACCCTCAACCCTAAACCTCCAAACCCTAAAACATAAACCTTAATCATTTAAAACATTTTAAAAAACATTTTAAACTTTTATTTAGGTGTTTATTAAAAGAATTTACTAAAGTGTTATAATTCCTAAACCCTAAACCCTAAACCATAAGCCCTAAACCCTAAACCATAAATGCTAATTTTTTTCTATTATTTTGAAAAGATTTTTGTAACTTTGGTGTTCTAAATCCTAAACCATAAAACCTAAAACATAAACCCTAAAACCTAAACCCTAAACCTGAAACCCTAAATCCCAAATTATAAACCCTAAACATTAAGAATTTTATAACATTTTAGAAAGCATTATGTAACTTTTATTTAAGTGTTTATTAAAGGAAATTACTAAAGTGTTATAAAACCTAAACCCCAAACCCTAAAACCCCAGGGTTTTATAACATTTTAAAAGTGTTTTGTAACTTTTATTAAGTGTTTACTAAAACCATTTACTAAAGTGCTATAAACCATAAACCCCTAATTCCTAAACCCTTAACCTTAAACCCCAAACCCCAAACCCTAAAAAACCATAAACCCAAAACCCTAAAAAAACCTAAACATTAAAAACACCAAAAAACACTAAACCCTAAAAGCCATTTTTTAATGTTTTTATAAGTGTTTGTTAAAAGAATTTGTTGAAGCATTATAAACCATAAACCCTAAACCATAATACCCACCTCACAATGCCTTCCGCCTGGATCGACCCGCCGAAATGTGCCTTAAGGCCAAAAACAGGGGCAGTGCCCCGTCTCCACCCCACGGAATAAGTAAAATAATGTTAAAAGTAGTGGTATTTCACTTGTGCCGAAAACAACTCCCATTTATTCTACACCTCTCAAGTCATTTCAAAAAGTCGAACTAGAGTCAAGCTCAACAAGGTCCCGCTGATTCTGCCAAGCCCGTTCCCTTGGTTGTGGTTTCACTAGATAAGAGATAGGGACAGTGGGAATCTCGTTAATCCATTAATGCACGTGACTAATTAGATGACGAGGCATTTGGCTACCTTAAGAGAGTCATAGTTACTCCAGCCATTTACCCACACTTGGTTGAATTTATTCACTTTGACATTCACAGAACTGCGCAAAAATCACATTGCATCAGCATCCAAAGGGACCATCGCAATGCTTTGTTTTAATTAAATAGTCGGATTCCCCTTGTCCGTACTAGTTCTGAGTCGACTGTTTGACGACTAGGGAAAATCCCCCGGCAGGGGGAATTCTACACCCGTAGCCCAATCACCACGCGACTGCCTGCCATCGCCGTGAGAGCAGCTCGGGCAGACTACCGACAGCCCAGAGATATTAAAAATAATTGGTTTCATTTTCAGCCAAAGAGATATTAAAAAAAAATGAAAAGTGGTTGCTTTCTTTATAAAAGCTATAGTAGTGGCCTATATTATATTTTGAAACATGTTTGTTTAAAAAATTTTAAATTTTTTAGCAAACATTAGGGGAAGTGACACGAGTTTCTCATTGTTGTTATATTCATCGAACTTTTCTTTTCAATTCTGAAATGGGAGTTTTCCTTTTGTAATTTTCATTTATCTTTTCCCATTCTTATTATGATAAAGGGTTTTTTTAGGTTCTAGTAGTTTTGTCTCGTTGTTTTTGCTTGGTTTATTATGGTTTGAAGAGGAGTGTTATTTATTTTTTGTGAGGGTTTTAATGTTAAGTTTCTAGGTTTTAATGGCTCCTCCAAGGTTTTGGCTTTATAGATTAGGAATCCATAACATGTATCATATCTTTAAGAGTGTTATGAATACATAAGACTCACTACCTCAAGAAGAGTTTAATAGAGTACATCATTTCTTCCTATGGAGAACTCAGGCTAAAGGGCTGGAAAGGAAAAGAAACAATGAAAGGCAGGTCAACGAAGGTGTCAAAACTAG
The DNA here is from genome assembly GCA_000404065.3 of Pinus taeda. Lineage (NCBI taxonomy): Eukaryota > Viridiplantae > Streptophyta > Pinopsida > Pinales > Pinaceae > Pinus > Pinus taeda. The sequence continues at coordinate 2,765 of APFE031752606.1, read as the reverse complement.
GAAAACCACACCAGGACTAGCTCCTAGAAATCCAGGAACGAAAAGAGGCAGAAAAAACCAGAATGAGTTATTGATGGAATGTGGAAAACTAATGATAGATTCAGGTAAGATGAAAGATCTAACCAGCTACTCCTTTACAAATCTTTCATAATGAAGTTCACATCTTGGAATATCATAGGTATAGGAAGTAAAAGGAAACAAAGGATACTTAGCAATAGAATTAAACAAGAAGCTCTGAATATGATCTTTATCCAAGAAACTAAATGTTCCATTCAAAAAAAATAAAATAAATAAACAGTAAGTGGCTCAACAAATATGAGTTTCTAGAAGTCAAAGCAGATAAAACAGGAGGAGGAATACATACTCTTTGGAACCCCCAAATATTAGCATAATAGATGTTGAGGCATCTAGGAATTATTTATCAATGGTTATTTAGCCTGTGGGAGATAGGGAGATTTATTTAATTAGAAATGTTTATGGCCCTCAAAGACCAGATGATAAACTCAAGCTTGTAGAATCTCTTGTATAACTAAGAGATAGACACACAAGAGTACCATGGTTTATGGGTGGGGACTTCAACGTGATCAAATCACTGTTGGAGAAAAAAGGTGGGACCAGAACTTTAAGCAAAGACTCTATAGCATTTTAGAATTTTATAGACAACATGAAGCTAGTTGACACTAATACAAGTAATGGCCTCTTTACATGGAACAACAATAGGGGAGGAGAGTCTCAAGTAACCTCAAAGTTAGACAGATTCATAATCTCAGATGACCTTATGCTCACAGACAAGGAAATGACAGTGAGAATTCTCCCCTTTGGTGGCTCGGACCATTTCCCTGTCCAACTTGAGGTTCAAGGCATTGGCACCCCTAAGAATAGACCTTTTGATATTTGAGAATATCTAGCTCACCCACCCAGATTTTATGAGCAACATTGGAAAATGGTGGACAAAATATCTACATATTCAGGGAATGAGAATGTTTCTTCTACACAAAAGACTGAAACATATCAAGCTCAGACTCAAAGATTGGAACAAGAATGAATTTGGGAATATTTTTCAAGCAAAAAAAACTATTGAAGGTAAAATGCAGGAACTCAATCAAGCCCTTATCACGGATGGCTTTGATAGAGACAGAAATGATCAAACCACCAAGCATCATCAAGGCTGGGAGAACTTATGTAAACAAGAGGAGATATTTTGGAGACAAAAAACAACAATTCAATGGCTAAAATAAGGGGAGAGAAAGACTAGGTTTTTGCAAAAATCCAGAATGGAGAACAGGTCTCATAACACAATCTCATCGATCAAGGACTGCGAAGGTCAACTACTCAATACCCATGAAGAAATAGAAGCTATGTTGGTTCAGCACTTTCGAAGCATCGCAGATGAGACCATCTTAGATATTGCTCATTTCATGAGGGACTTAACAAAGCACATACCTAAGCTAGTAACAAGAGAGGATAATTTCAATCTCGTTAGGCCAGTGACTGAAGAGGAGGTTAGTGATTTCATCAAAGAAATGCAGAACATTAAAGAAACAAGCCCTGATGTTTTCAATGTCAATTTCTTTAAAGCTTGCTGGAACATTGTCAAGAAAAGTATTCTGAATGTCATGGAGGACTCCAAGATGAACATAACCATTTTGAAGGCACTCAATACATCCTTCATCTCTTTGATCCCCAAACAGTACATTGGTCTGACTCCAGACAGATTCAGACCCATAGCTTTATGCAATGTGGTGTACAAGATATATCCAAAGTTATTGCCAACAAACTCAAACCCCTTCTTCCTACTCTAGTTTTTGTGGAGGAAACAGGATATGTGGAGGGTAGACAAATTCTCAATAACATCATTCAAGCACATGAGGTGGTTCACTCATTATTAAGCAATAGGAAGGCAGAAATGATTATGAAATTGGACCTAACCAAAGCTTATGACAAGTTGAATTGGACTTATATCAAGAAGGTCCTTCTAGTCTTTGGATTTGACCATAACTGGGTAAGATAGGTAATGGCCTTGGTGACTTCATCTAGCTTTTCAATTCTGGTTAATGGTTCTCGATCCAAGATGTTTACTCCTACAAGAGGCCTCAGGCAGGGAGATCTGCTCTCCCCCTTTCTCTTTATCTTCATGATGGAAGGACTTGTTCGAACTATCAAGCATAGTAGAGAAGTGGGTACCATCAAGGGTCTCTAACTCTCTCAGACTGGACAGGCTTTGACCCATCACAATTTTTTGATGACACCATGCTATAGGGCATTCCCACAGTCAAAGAAGTGCTTGCTTATAAACAAATCCTGAGTGACTTTGCCAAGGCTATGGGTACAGAGGTAAATCTCTCCAAATCTAAGATTTTCTTTTTTAACACTAATATTGCTATTCAGAGGAACATCTCGATAATTCTGGGCTTTCAAAGAGATATCCTTCCTTCCAAAAACTTGGGAGTTCTAGTAACTGATGAACCTTTGCAGAAGAGTATTTGGGAGCTAGTGATTAACAAGATGCAGGATAAAACCTAGAAATGGAATATTATATCTTTGAACTTGGCAGGACGGTTGGTGCTTACAAAAGTTGTACTTCAATCAATCCCCATCTTCATTCTTTTAGTCGTTCCAGCTCCCAAAGGAGTCTTGCATCAATTTAGAACCATTCAATGGAACTTTCTTTTGGGTAAGGGGGAGGAAAGAAAGAAATGGGCCTTGGTAGCCTGGGATAAGATTTGTAAACCTAAAAAAAAAACAATGTTGTATTTCTCAAAAAT
>APFE031752597.1:146521-181831 GCA_000404065.3 Pinus taeda | reverse complement strand
ACCCTTCACATTCCAAAACCTAACCCTAGGAGATGAAACGCCAAACTGTGGGCCCCGTTTGGGGGTAAGTTGGTACATCAACTTCCCGGGGTCGTAACTTTAGCATATGATCTCCGTTTGACGCGTACAATAGCTCATTAGAAAGATCTATTCGAGCACTATCATTGTTGGAACGGGCAACATCGGTCCATTGCATGGATCGATGTTGCCCCCGGATTCCCCAAAAAACGTCGTTTAGGGCCTCAAAACGGCTCTGGAAGTTCAGGACCCGAAAAACTGCTAAAAATAGTAAGTTGTTCTACAATTAAGGAAACTGAAAATGCTGAGAAAGACAATGGTGGGGGTCCAGGTGGACTTAGCAGGTGGCCACCAATATCCACCTGGATCACTCATGGAAATTTTTGGGATGTCACTGTCTAAAGAGAACAAAACACTAGTTTTGAGTACAATGGTGGATGGATTGAAGACATTTAAGCGGGTTGCAAATGCATGCACTTGATTATCAATAGTTTTATATAAACTTTAAAATGTATTATTGTTTTTTACTATTATGTGGAAATACGAAATTTAAAGACATTGCTTTCAAGTTTCAACAATGATTACCAATAGCCAATAAGCATAATAAGGAAATGAGAAACATGGAAATCCTCTGGATTTCAAATTAACGCCTCTTCTTAGACGCTTATCCTTTATACTAAATTAAAATAAGTTAAAATTGATCCAATGCTTTTTACTTATTTATATGACATTTATGTGTGCCTAGTTTCAGCAATGACTACAAACAGTCAATAAACAGAAAAAAGAAATGATAAGCATGGAAATCTGGCTTTCAAATTAACACCTCTTCTCAGATGAGCGTTCTTTATACTAACTAAGTTAGGTTAAATTCAATTCAGTGTTTGTTACTTAATATATATGACATTTAGTTGTGCTTCTAGTTTCTGTTATATTGTAGCCTTGCGGCTGGTATATCCTTTTATGTTTTGAATCACCTTTTTTGGTGAATTTTTCACCTATGTCCAAAAGACCAATTCACCCTTCAATTTTTATCATTTCATTTCTAGCAGACTAGCAGTGAAGCGAGTAACAACCCGAACATTGCAAAGGGAATCCAAGGTAATATATTAAACTGACTCCTGAATCCAAAAAATCCTTGAATTTCAAACTAACTATCGACTCTAAACAACCAAATAAAACTGTCAAGAAAACCATCGAACCTCAAAAAATTCGTTTAAGTTCGCGATTAGGTTCGTTTAGGTTCGATTAGGTTCGTTAAGGTTCGATGGAGTTCGATGAGGTTCGGGTTCGACTTTCAAGTTCGGCGAACCTGAACGAACTTCAAAAATTTTTTACAGGTTCGTCGAATTTCGAACCTGAAGCTTCAGGTTCGCCGAACCCTGTGACATAGCTTTTACCTTTGCCATTTGACCTGCCATTCCTTTGACTGCCTTGAGAGTGATTTTGATCATCATCTCGATGTGAGTCCCTTTTATCAGGGCACTCCCTCGCATAGTGGCCCATTTTATTGCAGTTGTAACATCGTCATTTTCTCCCACCCTTCAGTCTAGCGTTTCCTTTGGATTTAGCCCCGGAATTGTTTCTTCTTTTAGCATGAAAAGAAAAGGCAGAGGGATGGCCTTTAAGTGTGGGCATTTCTTGCTCTTCCATCCTTGTTTCTTCTTGAATGCATCTAACCATCAATTCCTCAAATCTAGGAATTACATTATTGTTGAGAAGAGTAGTCATGAATATATACCATTCAAGTGGCAATCCTCCAAGAGTTGTGAGTGTCATTTCCCTATCAGGAACTACTTCCCCAATAGATAGGAGATCATTCTTGATCTCGGTGATCCTTAAGAAATATGCTTGCATATTCTCATCTTTTCCCTTCTTAATTTCCTTCAGCTTATTTCTAAGGAACAAAACTTGATTTGCATCATTAACTTTAAATAAACTCACCAGTCTATCTTAGATTTCCTTGGAGGTGTTCAGCGTGGAAACATAGGCCACCAGGCGCTTGTTGATAGAGTCCCGGATGATCTTCCTTGCTTTGACTTCTCCTTTTGTCCACTTGTTCCTAACAACAGCAGATGCATTTGATGGAGGCTCAATAATTCTGCCTCTGACATGGTCCAACACTTCTTGCTCTTCTAATGTTAGATCGAGCGACATCTTCCATCCGTGATAATCAGACTTCTCACAGAGTTTGTCTTCAGCAAGGAAGTGTGTTGAGGACCCCATGATTTCTTTAAGATAGCCTTGCCAACCTTCTCTTCAGTGATTGGTCTTGCTCTTGCTCTTGGGGTTTGTCTTCACCTCACCTCTGATACCATGTTAAAATATGGTATGTTCTATGCTTAGAGCAGCTTACTTCTTTTACTTTTATTAGCTACTAATTAGCAATCACAACATAAAGTAAAATGCAGATAAAACATTAAATGATCGACAGAAAACAAGCCAAGACAAGAGACTCAAGACGTGGCCGCTAACCAGGGACAAACCCCAATGCGGGGAAACCCTTTGATCAAATCTTCTTTTATCTTCAATAGTTTAGCAGAGAGAAATAGTGCAATTCAAAATTCTGTAATTTTATAACAGCAGCAGAGAACCCTAAATCAACGAAGTCAAACTTGGTCAAAACAGCCCCAGATTGACTTCTAGTCAACTTGAAGAACTCGGTCTTCAACAGTTGTCTTCAGCAGCCCAAAACAGTCCACAAACCTCAATCAAATAGCAGTCAACACTTGGTCAAAGTTTGGTCAAACCTGCAGCAGCTCCTTGACAATCAACATTTGTCAAAGAGGTTGTCAAACCTGGTCAAAGGTGCTTAATAGAATTATGGCTAGCCTAAGAAAGGCTGCCCAACCCAATCCGCAGTCAAGAAGGCCTCCACGTTGGTCAACGCTATCCAATCTGCCCACCTGCAGCTAGGTCAACCCAAGTCAACACTGCCCAAACCAGAAATTTGCATCTTCCTTCTTCAGCCACACGTGTGAGACAAAGAGGCTCATCTAATGTGTAGGAGAGAGAGAAGATGAGTGATGAGATGAGTCGCAAATGACTCAACCTCTTCTACTTATATGAAACGCTGGGCATGTGTACCACACACACTTAGCTGCTTGCCGACCTCGACAATTTGTCAAGTAATTGGAAATAAATTCATATCTCCATAAATACTTGTCGAAATCGGATGATCTTTAGATCAATCCTACACCTCTCGACGAGAGGAATCTAGGAAAAATACAGTTGCCATAAATAAGGTGACCCACATGCAGTTTGACCCTAGTTGCCAATTTTAACAAGAAGTGATTTTTGGCTATGGTCCCTAAGACGCAAAATTTCCTCTTTTTTTGTTAATTTTTGTACCAGTTTTGTAAGTTTTTCCTCTCGTTCTGTCATTTGCATTAGTACATCATCTTGACATTCTTTTGAATTAAATAATTTTCCACATGTTGGACAACATAATTCGCAATTTTTATGAATCCAAGGATATTCAATGTATGTTATACAAAATGAACATTTAGTCCAAAATAATGATTGTTGTGTGCAACTCATGTTGACTTCCTTCATCATTTTCGAATTGGACTCCATTTGTTCGTTGAATATTAATATTTTTGTCCTCGTCAAAGAACTTAGGGTTTGTAAATAACCCCCTTTCTTCTTAATTTGTATAATTGTGTTTTTTTATAACTAAATAATATTCTTTTTAACTTTTTTTCACTGTTTTTATATTAGTTTTTTTTTTAAACGACTTTTTTTTTAATAAATTTATTTTGAATCTTTTTTCCCTTTTTAATTTTTTTTTTAAATATGTAGGATTTTTTCCTTTATAAGTTGTACTTTTAACTTACACCTCTTATACTTTAAAAAATGGAACTTTTGATATATATATATAATATTTTATTTTTTGGATTATTTTGAGAGCTAGTTTTCTCACTTTGCTTCAATATATATAAAAGGTTTAATAATTCTCACGACAGCAACAAGGTTGACGATTTTTATGGCCAAAGACTTGGATCAGAGAATGTGCTCTGTGCAGCGGTTGAGCAACCAAAGGATCAAATGGCCTTGATACCAAATGGAATGAACAAAGTTCGTAGCTCAAGCTAAATACTCCAGAAAACTTGGAATATGTAGATCTTCATTGAAGATACAAGTATACATATTAAAATGTATGAATAAGATGATGGTGTAATTGAAAGTGAGGGTCTTGTATATATAGCCAAGAAAGTACCCTTTCACGAACAATCATTTCTATAGAGACATGCCTCTTTGTTTAACTAATTATTATTTTAATTACATATTATTGTAATTATTATTTATTATCTATATTTATTACTTTTACATAATTTCCATGGGAAGAAGACAACATATGAGATGTGGAAAGCCATCTTAGATTTGTATCAAGGTTCCAGTGATACCAGGAGGCTTGCTCTAAAGGACAAGCTAAGAAATATTCGAATGAGGAAAGGAGAGTCCATCATTACTTGGATTTCCAAGTTCACCCCAGTTCGGGATGAGCTAGCTAAAGTGGGTGATATTGTAGCAGACAGTGACCTTGTGAGTGTTTCCCTTCTGGGACTTCATAAGTCTTGGGAGAGTTTCCAGGACGCAGTCAGTGACAAAGAGAACCTTCCCAACTAGGAAAGGTTGTGGTTAGATTGCGTTCAAGAAGAAATCCGGAGAGGGATGAGCGCCGTGAGATCAGGAAAGACAAAGGATGAGGAGAACTTTGCCCTATCAGGAAAAGGTAGAAAATCCAAGGGCAAGAAGGGCCAAGGTAAGGTCGAGTCCAGTCATAAGGGCGAGAAGAAGAAGAAAGATCTGAGCAAGATCAAGTGCTTCCATTGCCACGAGTTCAGGCACTATGCCACTAAGTGTCCTAATAGGAAGAAGGGGTCCAGTAAGGATCATATGGTTGCATCAGCGGAGGCAGCTAGGTTTTCTTCTCAGTTTGAGAAAGATTTATCATTAAAAGCTAAATAGGAAGCAATGTATGGTACATTAATTTTGGAGCATCCTTCTACATGACTGGGAACAAGGAGTATTTCAACCAGCTGGAGGAGAAGGGCATGCAATTCCACATTGAGCTAGGTGAAGCTGGCGAATACATGACTAGGGGAGTTGGTACTATCAGTTTAGAGAGGGATTCTGGTAGCTCTCTCCATCTCAAAGATGTCTTCTACCTTCCAAGTCTAAAGAAGAACCTTGTTTCAGTGGCTACCCTAGAGGACAAGGGTTATGATGTCATCTTGAACAAATGTAAGGCTCTCTCCATCTTAGAGATGTCTTCTATGTTCCAAGTCTAAAAAAGAACCTTGTTTCAGTGGCTACCCTAGAGGACACGTGTTATGATGTCATCTTCAACAAATGTAAGGCTTACCTCAAGCACTTATATTTTGGATTAATGAAGCAGATTGGTGTGAGGATGAAGAATCTCTACAGGTTGCAAGTTGACATACGCAGCCTTGAGCAACAAAGCAAGAAGTGCGCAGAGAAAAGATGTGGGACAACTTTGGCACGTGCGCATGGGACACTTGCATCATAAGGCGTTGAAGATCCTTCGGCAAAAAGCCACAAGACTACCATAGTGCGTGTTCTGATCAGCATGATTTGCGCAAGGGGTGAACACTTTGCAAGTATGCCAAGTCAACTTTTGAAGCCTGAGATAGCAGAGCCAAAGGGATTCCGGAGCTGGTACATTCAGACGTATCATGTTGCTCTTCTTCGTCTCTCATAAGACACGGGTACTGTGTCACTTTCATAGATGATTATTCTCGGAAAACATAGATCTTCTTTATGAAGAAGGAGGAGGTCTTCTCCAAGTTCATGGAATTTATGGCCTTAGTAGAAAACCAAACCGGGAATAAGATCCAAGCATTGAGGAGTGAAATGGGGGGAATATGTCTCTAATGCTTTCAGGGACATGTGTGCCAAGGAGGACATTAGGAGAGAGCTTACAACACCCCATAATCCTCAACAAAATGGGCTAGCTGAGAGGAAGAACCGCAACATAGTTGGAGCGACCAAGGCCATGTTGCATGATCAGGGACTACCTATGTTCTTGTGAGCAAAGGCATGCGATACTACAGTATTTCTGCAGAACAAGAGTCCACACAGGGTGCTTGGACGAGTCACACTGGAGGACACTTTCACGGGCAAGAAGCCTAATGGTTCTCACTTTCGCATCTTTGGGACAAAAGTTTACTGCCATGTGTCCAAAGAGAGCGGGAAGAAGCTGGAGCCCACAACTGAAAAGGAAATTTCCGTGGGTTACAATGAGACATCTCAGGCATACACTGTGTATATACCATCACTCAAGAAGACATTTATCAAGTGGGACGTGAGGTTTGTGTTAAATTATGCAACTAGGGTCAAAATCCACTTTGGACAACTCATTTGACGAAGACAACCATTGCATTAAATTCCTCTTTTCGAGAGGACCAAAATCGACCTAAAGATTACTCAAATTAGACAAGGAGAAGTGTGTTTTTGAATTAAAGCCCACTCATGAGCAAATTGTCAAGGTCGGCTTCAACTTCATGTAGGCTCATGAAGCCCAAACATCATGTTTTTTCACCCTCAATGATTTGTATAAATAAGAGAGACCTCCAACCTCATTTGGCACCTCACTCACTCATCACATCTTCTCTATTCCTATTGGTTCGTACAGCTCAGATTGGAATCATTTCTCTCTCTCTGATGCGAAGGACAGGTGGTTGTTTCTGATTGGCCCGAGTTGCAAGAAAATTACAGCTTTGTTGCAGGGCATTGGCCAAGATGAAATTGACATCATTTGACTTCGGTTTTGGGTGGAAAACTTCGATTTTTGCAAGCCACATTGAAGGACACTCAATTCAAGGAATTCTGAGCAGTTTGAATGGCGTTGACTTTCTAAGTTGACCGCAGAAAATTGCATACTGTGACAGCAGAGTTTCTCTCTCTTTTGACCGAGTTTGACTGAGGTTTCGAGGACTACTCTTGGCAGATTTTGGCCAGCATTTGAGGCCAAATTTGACCAGGAAGACCCAGCTCTTTAAGGATTGTGTTGACCATTGACTACAAACTGGTTAGAGTTGGCTGCGTTGCAGTTCACTGTTGTTGACTTGAGCAGACTTCAGGTAGATCAGTTTTGACTACAGTGACTCCATCTCTCTCTTGAATCGTTGCTTGTCATTTTTACATTATTTGGATATTGATTTGATTTTGGATGATGTACTCTCTCTGCTGGAAATTTGAAGACAATCTAATAATAAGAAGACTTGCAAGGGTTTTCCCCATAATGGGTTTTGCCTTGGTCATTGAAGAAATTTGTGTCTCTTGTCTCTTGGTTCTTTCATTGTGCATTTGTGTTAAAATTGGCAACTAGGGCCAAAGTCCACCTTGGATAGCTCATATGATGGAGATGATATTTTTATTGGATTCCTCTTTCCGAGAGGTGCAGGATTGATCTAAAGATCATCTCATTCTGACATGTAGAAATGGAATTATCTAAGTTGCACAAAACAGGGAAATGGGTATGAATTTCCGAAACGGGCACGGGTACAAAATGTGACCCCCCCAAATTTTGGAAATGGGAAACACAATATATATATATATATAAGGACATTTAGGAAATATGTGCAATCATAAAGCATATATGACACATTCTAATTTATGACATTATGATTAAATTGTCAATTGTCAATGCATAAACTATAAGTTTTTAAATTTACATGACATTTACTCATGAATGATCACATAATGAAAATAGCAATATCCAAAATCAGCCACGAGAAATTTCTAATTTCTTGTCTCGTGCTTGATTGGAAGTCTCCTCCTATATAGTCGAACGACCTTAGTGCTCTTGATTAAATACAAGTTCCATACCCTAGTACCCTACGTGCTCTTGATTATTGGGAGTCTCCCATGCATAGAGGGCTTGGTTCTCTTGATTAAATACAAATTCCATATCCTACTACATGACAAAATCCAATGGAAACATTGCAATCCCCCCAATCTTGAAATCCTGAAAAATAGACAAGTATGCTAGATTTTGAGTGATATCTAAAATTCTACTTTCTCCATATGAAATCCAATGAGAGTGAAACCACTCTCAAACATCCCGAGTCATTTCATGGTAATATTAAAAATTTAAGTAAAAGTGACCTCCTTTATTTTTCATTTTCAAAAGGATGAAAATGAAAAATAAAGGAGAAGGTCACTTTTACTTTAAGAATTTAACATTACCATGAACTGCATATCAACACTAGGGCCATAGGCTTGAACATTAGGATGCCCCACTCAAAAAATCCTCTTTTTTATAACTTGAAAGGCATCCAGAAGATATTTTAGTCGCCCAATAAAAAATTATAAGCGAAAAAATAAAAATAAAATACAAGAAAAAGTCAAGTTAGAAGAGGAAACTCCACCGTACGACCTAGAAACGCGTTTCCGACCATATTGGCCACGTTTCCTCCTCGAGAAATGGGCCAGTACGGCCGAAAACGAGTTTTCAGGCTGTACAGTACGAGTTTCCTCATTTCCATTTCATTTCCAGCCGGAAACGGACCCTTCTCCGACGTTTCCTGCAACTTAGGGAAAATTATGAATTTATTTCTCCTATGGACAAATTGTCAATGTCACCTCCAGTCAAATGTAGCCTCATGAAGCCCAACAGATGTGTCTCTTCACCCTCAATGTTGTGTATAAATAGGAGAGACCTTTTCCTCATTTGGACATCATCATCTCATCACATATTCTTCTCTCTCTTGTTTGGGTCAAACATCATTGGAGGCTTCTCTCTCATTTTTGCACGTGTGCCTATGCAGCGCCTCTTTCTTCTTGGCACGTGTGGCAGGAGGCTGAATTTCTGGGCAAAACCAACGTTGACCGAGGGGTGTTTGACTTGCGTTGACTTTGATTTTCAGGCCAAATTTCCGATTTTTCTAGGCCGCATTCTTTGGCACAGAAATCGAGGCATTTGGAGGTGGTTGACCAGCATTGACTTCAGAATTGACTGCAGAAAATTACAGCAGACTTTCTCTTTCCTTTGACTGGGTTTGACCGAAGATTTTGAGCTGATTTTGACTCTCTTGGAAGGCTGATTTGGGTTGTTTGGAAGACATTTTGGAGAATCTTTTACCATTGTTGACTTTCTGGTTAAGACTGATTTCACTGCTATCTTAGCAAATCTATTTTGGGTTTATATTTGTACTCTCTCTCTCTCTGCTGAGTTATTGAACAATAATAAGAAGATTTGATCAAAGGGCTTCCCCACATTGGGGTTTGTCCCTGGCATGCGCCATATCTTGTGTCCTCTTGTCTTGGCTTGTCTTATGCATATGATTTTATGTTCCATCCACATTTACTGTCAATGTTCATAAGTTAATGTGATTGCTAGTGGATATAATTGGAATTTGTCATTGGGCTGCTAAAGGAACATTGAAGCAAATTGTCTTAAGCATAGAACATACCATTGTTATCTAAAATTAACATGGTATCGAAGTTGAGGTGAAGACAAAGCCCAAGCAAGAGTGAAGCAAAGCAATCACTAAAGGAAGTTGTTGGACAAGGACTTGGAACTAGTCCCAATGAGGACAACATCTTTCTTCAAATCCGAGGACAAGCTTAAGGACAAATCCGACTATCATGCATGGAAGATGATCTTGGATTTGACTTTGGAAGAGAATGATGCCATGGACTATGTCAATGGAAGAATAACTGAGCCTCCCTCAAATGTATCCGTTGTTGTTCAAACAAAGTACAAGAAAGGTGAGACAAAAACTAAAAAGATTATTGTTGATTCTATTCATAAACCTTTGGTTGCATATATTTCTGATTTGGAAACATCTAAGGAGATGTATGAAAGACTGGTTAGGATGTTCAAAGTGAACAATGCAAATCAAATTATATTTCTCAAGAACAAGTTGAAAGACATCAAGATGGATAGAGGAGAATCCATCCAATCCTACTTCATGAGGATCACTGAGATCAAGAATGATCTCTTCTCCATTGGGCAAGTCATTGGTAATAGGGAACTCTCCCTTATTGCACTTGGGGGCCTTACAAGAGATTGGGATGTGTTCAACACTACCATTCTTAACACTGACAAGATTATGGGATATGAGGAACTATTGGCCAGATGCACTCAAGAAGAAATAAGGATGATGGAACGAGACAAGCCCTCAAATGGAAACAATCCTACTGCCTTCTCCATTCATTCTAGAAGAAGAAACAATGTTGGTTCAAGGAATCAAGGACAAGGGTTCAAGTAGGGATTCAAAGAAGGAAGAAAAGGAAGATTCTTCAATTGTAACAATTTTGGCCACTTTGCTAGAGAATGTCCTCACAAGAAGTATACTCCACGAAATGATGACAACAATAACAACAACAACTTCAAGGGAAATGGCAATCGAAGGAACAACGGGTTCAATAACAAAGGAAAGAGGAATGCACTTGCTACTCAAAATGGAGGTGCTCCTCCTTCCAAGAAGTCAAGAAACTCTATGTATGATGAAGTTAATGTTGCAAAGCAAAATGAATTTTATCTTATTTCAGCTCTTTCCACCACCTCTCCTCCAGATACATTGGACCATTAGTTGATTGATAGAGGTGCCCCAAGGCACTTCACTGGGTATAAAGAATCTCTCTCAAACTTGGTTGAGAAGAAGACAAATATGGAGATCATACTTGGGGACAATACCACCTATCCCATGAAAGGAATTGGGACCGTGACTCTTCACTTAAATCAAGGTCAAACCCTTCACCTACAAGAAGTGTTATATGTACCAGACTTGAAAAAGAACTTGGTCTATTTCTACAATGGAAGATAAAAGTTTTAAGGTGCCATTCGTTGATGGGAAGGTTCGTCTTTGGAAAATGAATCCAAGAGATGCATTCACTCTAGGATTCAGGGTTGAAGGTCTCTATCAGGTTGGAGGTAGTTCATTACGAGCTATGATTTGTGACACCTCTCTTCAATCTGAATTATGGCACGGAAGATTTGCTCACCTTAATTCTAAAGCCTTACCCAATGGTAAGGAAGATGGTCACAAAGATGCCCGAATTCAAGTTGAATCATGAAGGTGTTTGTCAGGGATGTGAAGTTGGAAAACATACAAGGGGACCATTCCCCTCAAGTGAGACTTAAACTACTGATATTATTCAATTGGTCCATTCTGATCTATCAGGTATGATGCATGTTACATCTTTGGGTGGATATTTGTATTATGCTATTTTGTGGATGACTTCTCTCGCAAAACACGGATTTATTTATTAAAGAAGAAGAACGAAGCATTCAAATGGCTCCTCTCCTTCAAGCCTTGGTTGAAAATCAAACAAGCAAGAAGATCAAAGTTCTGAGGACCGATAATGGGACCAAATATGAGTCTAATGAATTCGAAGACTATTGTAGAGAAGTTGGCATTAAGAGGAAGACTACAATTGTTTATACTCCTGAACAAAATGGTGTTGCTGAAAGAAAGAATCGTATTACCATCGAAGCTACCCGGGCTATGCTTCATGTTCAAGGTCTTCTGAAGTTCTTATGGGGAGACGTTGCCAACACCGCTGTGTATATCCAAAACCGATGCCCACATCAAGCTTTGGATTTCAAGACTCCCGAAGAAGTATTCACCAGTAAGAAACCTGATGTTTCTCATTTTAGAATTTTTGGATGTCCCGTATACTTTCATGCACCAAAAGAGAAAAGAAACAAACTAGATGCATCTGGGATGAAAGGAACATTCGTGGGCTACAGTGAAACTTCGAAAGCATATAGAATCGATGTGTCTGGTCAAAGGGAAGTGCAATTAAGTCATGATGTCACTTTCAATTAAGATTCTGCACATAGAAAGATTCGAGATATTCCTATTCCTAGGAAGGCCAATGATGATGTTGATGCAAAAAAGCAGGATGAATCTCCATCCGATGTACCGATGCCAGATGTTGAAGGACCAATGGATCCCATTGATCCACCTCCTTATGAACCCTCTACTACAATAAAGAGGCCTTTGTGGCTTAAAGATACTCTTGAATATGCCGAGAAACACATTGCACCGAGAGGGACATTCCGTGAAAGCAAGAAACCGAATAGGTACTAAAGGTACTTAGCTGTCATGAGTACTATTATACAATCTAAACCTTGTACATTCGAAGAAGTCGTAAAGCAACAGGTTTGGAAGGATGCGATGAACAAAGAGTATGAATCGATCATGAAGAATGATGTCTGGGATGTGGTTCCTAGACCCAAGGATAAGTTTGTGGTCACCTTGAAATGGCTCTACAAGATCAAACATGGAGCTGATGGGAGCGCTGAGAAATTCAAGGCCAGATTTGTAGCTCGAGGCTTCTCTCAAAAGGAAGGAGTAGACTACAATCAGATATTTGCACCAGTCACCCAATATACCACCATCCATTCAATCATAGCCCTTGTTGCCTCGCAAGGATGGAACCTTCATCAGATGGATGTCAAAACTACCTTCTTGCATGGTTTGCTTAAGGAGGAAGTATATGTGGAACAACCTTAGGGGTTCGAAGTTCAAGATCTTGAGACACATGTATGCAGGTTGAAGAAAGCCCTCTATGGGTTGAAGCAAGCCCTTAGGGCTTGGTATGAGAGGATCGATAGCTATCTTATGAAGTTGTGGTTTACAAGAAGCGATGTTGACCCAAACCTATACTTCAAGGTTGAAAATGACAGACCCCTCATTCTGATCCTTTATGTGGATGATCTCTTTTTGACAGGTGATGACCTTCTCATTCATCAATGCAAGAGGGAGTTGGCTTCCGAGTTTGACATGAAGGACCTAGGATTGATGCATTATTTCCTAGGGTTGGAGGTCTAGCAAAAGCCAAGTGAGATTTTCCTTTCTCAAGGAAAATATATTGTGAAGCTATTTGAGAGATGTGGGATGGTGGACTGTAAGTCCGTGACTAACTCAACTTTAAGAATCTATGTGGAAGTGTTGTTGGACCTGAATTAGCAAACCCTACCAAGTATCATCAACTTGCAAGGGCACTGAAGTTCTTGGTCAACTCCCATCCTGACATATGTTTCGTTGTGAACACGTTGAGTCAATATATGGTCGAGCCTCATCACATTCACTGGATTACTACCAAGAATCTCTTGAGATATCTCTGGGGCATTATCCACTATGGTCTGTGATACACTGCCAAGAATTTGAGGCTACATGAATATTCAGATGTTGACTCGGCCGGCAGTGTGCTGGATTGTAAGAGAAAATTTGGGTGTTGCTTCTCTTTGGGGTCTACTTCTATATCTTGGATGAATAGGAAGCAAAAATCGATTGCATTAAGCACCGTCGAGGCCGAATACATTGCTACGAGTATGGCCTGTTGTGAAGCAGTCTGGTTGAGGAAGTTCTTCAGTGAGTTATTTGAGCACGTGCTAGATACGACAGTGATCTTTTGCGACAACCAGAGTGGAATTCGTTTATCAAAGAATCTTGTGTTCCACGACCACTCCAAGCACACTGATATCAGGTACCACTTTATCCGGGATATGGTACAACGAGGAGCAGTTCGGCTCCAATACATCAGGACAGATGAGCAGGTTGATGACATTCTCATGAAGCCTCTCGAGAAGGTCAAATTCTTATTCTTCTGAGAGAGACTTGGAGTCGTGGAACAACGCTCTTATGTGGGTCCCATATGAGTTGGACACAGAGCTCTAGGAGCTCCTAGGGGCGTGGGGTACTTCTTGGAGCTAGGCTATGAGCAACCATAGGGTGAGTGGTTCACCTTCCCTTGGTGGTGCGCTGGATATATGGTGAGTGGTTCACCTTCCCCTGTCATACCCCCTTATGATTGACATGTGTGTAGGGTGAGTGGTTCACCTTCCCCTACTCGGACACATGCATGCAGGGTGAGTCCTTCCCCTGCAGTTGACATATGCATAGGATGAGTGGTTCACCTTCTCCTATGGCATATGAGCAAGATGAGTGATTCACCTTCTCCTGTTGATGCCCCGACACACATCCTACGCATAGAGTCTAGGACTCATGGGAAGTACCTCTCATCTGGCCAATGAGTTGGCAAAACTTGGTTAGGGGCCATACCACTACTGATGGACGCATAGTGTACTGCCGTACTGCCTATGACTAGGATGCATGGTGTTCAACAACTTTATCTAGGATCAAGGACTAACTTTAGTCAATGGAGAGTGGTATGATACACTCGATCACTTCTTCTTCATTATTACTTCATGGTTCAATAGAGAAGAGCAAAGCAATGATGGCAAGATGGTACATGATATCAGGTTGGCATGATGATGGATTGGCAAGTGGAATTATCCCTAGTTGAGAGGGAGTGTTAAAATTGGCAACTAGGGCAAAACTCCACCTTGGATAGCTCATATGGTGGAGATGATATTTAATTGGATTCCTCTTTCCAAGAGGTGCAGGATTGATCTAAAGATCATCTCATTCTGACAAGTAGAAATGGAATTATGAATTTATTTCTCCTATGGACAAATTGTCAAGGTCGGCTTCAGTCAAATGTAGGCTCATGAAGCCCAACAGATGTGCCTTTTCACCCTCAACATTGTGTATAAATAGGAGAGACCTTTCCCTCAATTTTACATCATCATCTCATCACATATTCTTCTCTCTCTTGTTTGGGTCCAACATCTTGGAAACTTCTCTCTCTCATTTTCGCATGTGTGGCTAGGCAGCGCCTCTTTCTTCTTCGCACGTGTGGCAAGAGGTCAAATTTCTCGGCAGAACAAACTATTGACTTCAGGGGGTTGACCAGCGTTGACCGAGGAGTGTTTGACTTGCATTGACTTCGATTTTTGGGCCAGATTTCTGATTTCTCTAGGCCGCATTCTTTGGCACAGAAATAGAGGCATTTGGAGGTGGTTGACCAGCGTTGAGTTCAAGTTTGACTGCAGAAAATTACAGCAGACTTCTCTCTCCTTTGACTGGGTTTGACCGAAGATTTTGAGCTGATCTTGACTCTCTTGGAAGGCTGATTTGGAGTACTGTTTGGAGGACATTTTGGGGAATCTTTGACCACTGTTAACTTTCTGGTTAAGGGTGATTTGACTGTTGTCTTAGCAGATCTATTTTGGGCTTATATTTGTTCTCTCTCTCTCTGTTAAGCTATTGAAGAATAATAAGAAGATTTGATCAAAGGGCTTCCCCACATTGGTGTTTGTCCCTGGCATGCACCACACATCTTGTGTCCTCTTGTCTTGGCTTGTCTTATGCATATGATTTTATGTTCTATCTACATTTATTGTCAATGTTTATAAGTTAACGTGATTGCTACTGGATATAAATGGAATTTGTCATTGTGCTGCTAAAGGAACATTGAAGTAAATTATCTTAAGCATACAACATACCATTGTTATCTAAAATTAACCATTTGTCTAATTGTTCTATCTAATATTGTTCAACTGTCATTGGATAATTGAAGAACTGAAATTGTTAGATTGGATGCTATTGGATATTGTTAAAGTAATAGCTGTAGCATAGAACAATTTTATGACAAATTAACATGGTATCAAAGCTGAGGTGAAGACAAGCCCAAGAGAAATAGAGCAAGAGTATCCATCTTTCAAGCAGCTAATTGAAAAAAGGAAAATCTTTTGGTAAAAATCTCTTCCGCTTTCTTCAAGGAGCATGAGAAGTTGGGTGATTCATCTAACTTTGTTGGATGGAAAGTCAGGTAGGGGACCATCGCTGACAACAATGATGTTTTGGACTTCATTCAAGGAAGAGTACCTGAGCCTTCCAAAAATGTTTCCGCCGTTGTCAAAAACAAGCATAAGAAAGGTGAGTTAAAGGCAAAGAAAATTATAGCTAATGGTTTACAAGATAATCTACTTGCTTATGTTGGAAATTTGAGAAGGTCTAAGGACATGTATGACAAGATAGTCGGCATGTATGCAGTGAACAATTTGAATGAAATCATCTCTTTGAAAGATCAACTTAAAGATACAAAGATGAACGAAGGAGTATTTCTGCAGTCATATATTATGAGAATATCTTGTCTTAGAGATCAATTGCAAAGAATTGGAGAAACCACACCTGACAGGGAATTGGTGATTGTAACTATCAGAGGCCTCCCTCCCATTTGGGAAACCTTCATTACTACTATAAGCAACAACAATAGCTTCCCATCATTTGATGAGTTTGTGGAAAGCTCACTCAAGAAGAATCAAGAATGATATCAAGAGGAAGAATTCAAGGATCAAATGAAGGAGAGCCCACTGCCTATGTTGCCCAAGGGAAGAAAAAGAATCCAAAGGAAAGGGAAATCCATCCAAATCAAGAAGACCTCCTCCATCTAGTCGAGATTCAAAGGATTCAAGAAAGCGAGATAGAGATGTGAGGGCTACATTTGTCATCGAAAGGATCACTTTGCTTGAGATTGTCCTGAAAAGAAAGATGCTCTAAGAAGAAACTCTTGTAGGTCCTACAACAATAATCGTGGCTTCAACAACAATAGGTCATATGAAAGAAGAGACGATAGAAGAAGAAATGAAGGAAGAAGAAACTCCCCCGATGATCGTGAAGATAACTATCGTCCTCCAAAGAGGTCAAGGAACTCTAGGTATGAAGGAAATACTACTAACCAATCTGAATATATTCTTATTTCTGCTTTATCTAGTTCATATCTGGATTCTTGGGATAGTTGGCTAGTTGAGAGGGAAACCAATTTGAACATCATTCTTGGTGACAATACCACTCATCCCGTAAAGGCCTTTGGGCCTGTCAAATTTCATTTGAGCTCTAGGGAATCTGTCTTGCTTCATGATGTATTATACATGTCGGGACTAAAGAAGAATTTGTTTTCGATATCTTCTTTGGAAGATAAAGGATTGAGAGTTGCATTCATTAAAGGAAAAGTACTTACTTGGCCTGTTGAATCCTACATAAGGAATGCCTTCACATTGGGAACTAGGTTTGAAGGACTCCATAGAGTCAATGGAAGACCCCTTTATCTATGCTCCATAATACAAATAATCAAAGCAAGTTGTGGCACAAAAGGCTGGCCCATCTACACTATGATGCACTTCCAAAATTGAAGAAGTTGGTCTCTGGGATCCCCAATGTTCAAGCTCAACATGGAGTATGCCCTGGGTGTGCAAGTGGAAAAAAGACAAGGGGACCATTCCCCTCTAGCGATAACAAGACAAAATACATCCTTCATCTTGATCATTCTGATATATGTGGTCCAATGCTCGTCCAAAAGGGAAGTAGAGAAGCAGTGAAATGGCAATGAACGGGATAAAAGACCAAGACAGACTAGACGAAGCCTCAAACTTCATAGTCTGGAGCGCCAGAATCTTGTCCATTCTAGAAAGGAATCGTCTTAAGGACTTCACCTTGAAAACGATAGCGATCACAGTTGCCCCGGTTGAGAACGATAAATACAAGGAGGCAATGGCGAGGGCCAAGAGCATCATCCTTGACGGGGTCAAGGACCATGTAGTACCACATATTGCCGAAAATGACACGGCAAATGCGATGTGGGAGGCCCTGATGAAATTGTATCTGCATACTTTCGTGCAAAGGAAGATGCTACTAGAAAATCAACTACGGTCATACTAGATGCAGAAGGGAGAACAGATCGACACCTTCCTCAGTCGACTGAAGGAGATCCGAGATCAGCTCACTTCCACAAGGGCCACGCCCGATTAAGAATTGATGGTGAGGACAGCCCTAAACGTAGTCTCAGAAGACTAGGAGGTGTTTGTCCAGAGCATACTGGGCAGTTCGACCCTTCCAGATTGGGAGGAACTATGGGCGGCTCTTCGCCAAGAAGAGATCAGAAGGCTGACCAAGGCGGGAAGCAGCGGCAAGGGGGTCAAAATCAAGGAGAAGGAAGAGGAGGATGTTGCCCTAGCTTTTGAGGGAAAGAAGGAGAAACAAAAGAAGAAGGACCTCTCCAAGGTCAAATGCTTCCGTTGTGGGGAACTGGGTCACTATGCGAGCCAATGTCCAAGGAAGAAGAGCAAGGGAGAGGCTTCCGAGACCAAGGCTACGCCAGCGAGGGCAGAGAAGGAAGTGGAGATAAATGATGATTGTGCCATGAGTGCTCACACGCCACTTGAGAGGAAGTGGGGAGACATCGAGCTGTAGTCAAATGGACTACAAGCGATGAGGGGCAGGATCCTCAAGGTACCCAGCCTATTGGATTATAACTTGCTACAGGAGCCCCGAAGAGGAGTAGCAGTGCTGGCAGATGTCAGTAGAGACGGATACGAATGGAGCGACAAAGGGAGCTACAATGCAAGATTCCCAGGACAGCGTGAGGCAGCAATGCGAGATGCATGGAGTTGTTGCAGCAGCGCAGAGGTCAGAGAAGGGGCACTTGTCAGCGATAGAGGGAGTTTCAACATCGAGGGTGTCTCTAGCCTAGCAAAGAAGTCAGATTTGGGAGATCAGTTACTTACTTCTCAGTAACTGAGTTGCAGTGCAGCAATTAGCAGTGGTAGTGCTATGGGCAACACGATGCAGCATGAGAGGGGTCATCGTACGGATGCAGCAGTGGTAGTGGCAGGGCCATGGGTAGCAGTACATAATGTAGCAGTGATGTTGGGCCATAGGCCTAGCATCATCACCAAGACCGATGATAGATGATCAGGGTGATGCTCAGTGAGGAGTATTACTAAGAGCACAGTCCTCGCTAAGAGGGAGTGTTGATTTGGGGTAGTATCGGATGTGCTCTAGCCACACAAATTGGTGGAGAGGGTAAAGCACATGAGATCTCCAATACCCATAAATGGTTTGGGAAAATTCTAAACAGTTTGAGAGATATTAAAATAATTAATATTTTTAATGGAGTTCCTAAGTCTAAACTTAGGGAAAATAAAATATTAATTAAAAATTGTGTTAGAAGGGTCCAAAAGTCATGGATCAAGCCACAGTTAATCTTAGTCGTTGATTAGGGACTTAATCTCGGGTGTTGAATTGTCAATGAGAAAAGCATAAGAGGAGGCTTGAGGGTCACTTGGAGAACACACTGAATTCGATTTTCTGCGGCAGGGCTTGCTGAGGAAATCGAAGGAATGATCAAAGTTGCAGTTAAGGCGCAGTGAATACAAAAGCAGAGAGACAAAAAGGGTACCGGGAGCATCAGCGCAGAAGTCGGGAGAGAGGGACGCAAAGCCAACTAGAGGCCACGGAGAACCAGTCAAGGCCCACGCAAAGGCAGTCAAGAGCTGCGCAGTGCCAGAGAGAGCTAGCATGGGTGACGCAGAGGCTCTAGAGGCTGACACAGTGGCTCCAGAGGCTGACGCAGGGCGAGTTGGGTTGACACTATGCTAGAGAGGCTAACGCAATCCCTAGAGGCAGACGCTGGAGATTTCAAGGGGCAGAATGGAGCTGAGAGTTGTGCGATTGTTCATCCGGGGTTTTTAGCCAGAATATTTGTCTCCGACTGAGAGGTACTACTGTCAAGATCATTCTCTGTTGGGTGAGCCAGTTTGGCACCCAGATTGTATTCTGAAACTGCTTAATAATAAAACCCTCAGATAGCTGCACTGGCTTTCCCGCATTGGGTTTTTCTGGGGACATTAGTCCAAAAATAACGATCTCACTTATGTGCTTGTTTTCCCTTCAGTTGATGATCCGTAATGTGTTGAGCATGTACTTGTATTTATTTTCAGTATTTACATGGTAAATAACTTGTTAATTAAACATAACAAGTAGGCAGAAATAAATCAGAAGTACATGAAGGATTTCTAATAGTTAGACTTAGAAATTCCAACAGATTTTTGGCTGCCCCGTATACTTCTGTGTGCCGCAAAACAAAAGAAGTAAGCTATAAGCTACTGGAAGAAAAGGTACGTTTGTTGGATATAGTGAAGATTCTAAAGCATTTAGAATATATATTTCTAGTCAAAGGAAGGTTGAATTTAGCAAGGATGTACCATTCGATGAAGATGTCGCTCTTAGAAAGGCAAGAGACCTCCCTCTGCCCCGTCCTCCCAAGGACAAGAATGACGATATGGATATTCTAGAAGGTCCTTTTGTGCCAAAAGCAGAGACGAACATCATTGATGATCCCATGGAACCTATGGACTCCTTGGATCCTCCTCCAAGTGATCCTCCTTCCAGGAAAAGACCACTTTGGCTCAAAGACACACTACAAGATGCCGAAAAAAATGTTGATGCTCATGGAACTTTCAGGGAAAGCAAGAAGCCATGCAATACCAAGCATATGTTGTAGCTGTGAACAATATGATTCAAGTTGAACCTAGTACCTTTGAAGAAGCCATGAAGGAACAAGTCTGGAAGGATTCAATGGCTGAGGAATATGAGTCTATTATGAAAAATGACGTATGAGATATTGTGCCGAGACCAAAGGGAATATTTGTGATAACCTCCAAATGGATCTATAAGATCAAGCATAGGGCTAATAGAAGCATCGAAAAATACAAGGGAAGGTTCGTAACCTGTGGATTCTCTCAAAAGGAGGGAGAAGATTACGATGATATATTTGCTCTTGTGGCCCGATATACAACCATTTGTTCAATAGTAGCCCTTGTTGCAAGTCAAGGATGGACTCTCCATCAAATGGATGTCAATACCACTTTCTTACATAGTTTGCTTCAAGAAGAAGTGTATAGTGAACAAACTCTAGGATTTGACGTTCATGACAAGAAGACTCATGTATGCTGATTGAAGAAAGCTCTCTATGGATTGAAGCAAGCCCCCATGCTTGGTATGCTTGTATCGGCAGTTACTTGATAAAGCTGGGATTCACAATGAGCAATGTTGATCCAAACTTGTACTTCAAAACGGTCCAAGATATGCCTCTCATTTTGGTATTATATCTTGATGACGTATTCGTGACAGGTGCAGACCCTCTCATTCTAGAATATAAGAGGAAGTTGGCTTCCGAATTCGAGATGAAAGACCTTGGTTTGATGCACTATTTCCTAGGACTAGAAGTATGGCAAAATTCGGGTGAGATTTTCCTTTCACAAGGAAAATATGTTGTGAAACTACTAGAGAGATTTGGCATGGTTGAGTGCAAGTCCTTGCCTATGCCTATGGCAATGAATTTCAAGAAGTTGTGTGGAGAAGTCGTTGGACTGAACCTAGCAAACCCCTTAGAGTATAGACAGTTGGATGGTGCTCTAATGTTTCTCGTAAATACTCACCCTAACATATGTTTTGCAGTTAACACGTTGAGCCAGTTTATGACCAAGCCTCACCATGTACATTGGGTTGCTGCCAAGCATGGATTGAGATATCTACATTAACGTTGGATTGAGATATGTCGTTGGAGATGTTAGACTACATGGATATACTAATGTAGATTGGGTTGGTAATGTTGTCGATACGAAGAGTACTTTCGAATGTTGTTTTAGTCTGGGATCTTCCATGATATCATGGATGAGCAGGAAACAAAAATTTGTAGCCCTTAGTAGTGCTGAGGCCAACTATATTGCAGCACCTTGAGAGTTGTGAAGCAGTTTGGTCGAGGAAGATCTTTGGAGAGCTATTTGAGAAGGTTTTGGACACAACAGTTATCGATTACGACAACAAGATGTTGATTTGGGGTAGCATTGGATGTGCTCTAGCCACGAAAATTGGTGGAGAGGCTAAAGCACATGAGATCTCCAATACCTAGAAATGGTTCGCGCAGATTCTAAGCAGTTTGGGAGATATTAAAATAATTAATATTTTTAATGGAGTCCGTAAGTCTAAACTTGGGAAAATAAAATAATAATGTGAATTAATATAAAATTGTGTTAGAATGGTCCAAAAGTCATGGATCAAGCCAGATCTAATCTTAGTTGTTGACTAGGGACTTAACCTCGGTCGTTGATTTGTCAACGAGAAAAGTATAAGAGGAGACTTGAGGGTCACTTGGAGAACACACCAAGAGATCAAGATTTCGACTTTCTAGGACTGGGTTTGATGAGAGAGTTGAGAGAGTGATCAGAGTTGCAGCTGAGGGGCAGTGAATACAAAAGCAGAGAATCAGAGATAGCACCGGGAGGATCAGCACAGTAGCTGGAGAGAGGCACGCAAAAGCAGACAAAGGCTCACACAGAGCTAGCCAGGGTTCACGCAGAGGCAGCCAATAGCTACGCAATGCCTCAAAGGGCCCATGTGCGTGACGCAGAGGGCCAGAGGACTGACGCAGGCCAAGCCAGAGTGACGTTGGGCTAACAATGGCCAGAGAGAGGCTGACGTTGGGATTTCGTGGGGCAAAATGGAGCTATGGAGCTGCCGGAGTGTTTATCCGGGGTTTCAGCTGGAATATCTGCTTCTGAGTAGAGAGGTACTACTGCCGAGATTTTTTCTCTGTTGGGTGAGCCAGATTTGGTACCCAGACCGTATTCTGAAACTGCTTAATAAATCAAACCCTCAGATAGCTGCACCAGTTTTCCCGCATTGGGTTTTTCCAAGGACATTAGTCCAAAAACAACGGTGTCACTTGTGTGCTTGTTTATGTTTCCTTCAGTTGATGATCTATAATGTGTTGAGGATGTACTTGTATTTATTTCCAGTATTCACATGGTAAATAACTTGTTAATTAACAAAACAAGTAGGTAGGAATAAATCAGAAAGTACATGAAGGGTTTCTAATGGGTTAGACTTAGAAATTCCAACACAAGAGTGGGATTAGTTTGTAAGAGAATCTTATTTTCCATGACAAGTCCAAGCATATAGAGATCAAATATCATTTTATCCGAGACATGGCGCAGAGAGGAGCTGTGAGACTCCTCCACATTTCGACAAATGAGAAAATAATTGATATCCCCACCAAGGCTTTTCCGAAAGGGAAGTTCTTGGTCTTCAGAGAGCATCTTGGATTGGTTGAGATGACCCTTTCGAATAAGGGTTTGGGTTGATCAAGAACACTGAGCAATGTTCTTCCCCCCCTAGTTGAGCTCCTAGGGTGTGGAATGGAGCTATAGGACTCCTAGGGATGAAAGAATTCTGACTGATAGGATGTTGAGACCTGAGATCTCCCCTACTCAGAGCATGCCCCATTTAGTGTCTTGCCCACTCTGTGGGATAACCTCTCCCATTTGGCCAATGGGTTGAAGGACTTGCGATAGAGTGTGATCCCTACCCCTTGCAGTAGGTGGATCTCGCCCAAGTTGGTGGATGTGTGTGTTCTACCATCTAACTCTTCAGGGTTAAGGTGGATGATCAAAGACAATAGGGTAGAGTGTGATCCTTACCTCCGACAAGTTGATATCACCTATTATTAAGGACTTTGGGATAGAGTGTGATCCCTACACTTGGGGTAGGTTGTCCTCGCCCATTATTTTTGGTTCCAGGTGGTAGCTATGGCTTCCCAATGACGAAGATGACGATGATTCCAGGTGGTAGCAGAGTCTCCTCGATGGTGATGGAGGCAGGGTGGTAGTTGGAGCTCCCCTACACAATTTTTTCTTCTTTAGATTCAACAATGTTGAGCATGAGATGAGTAGAGACAAGCAGAGATGGTACATGATGACATGATGGACAGATATTGACAAGTGGAATTCCCCCTGGTTGAGAGGGAGTGTTAAATTATGCAACTAGGGTCAAAATCCACTTTGGACAACTCATTTGATGAAGACAACCATTTCATTAAAGTCCTCCTTTCAAGCTGACCAAAATCGACCTAAAGATCACTCAAATCGGACAAGGACAGGTGTGTTTTGAATTAAAGCCGACTCATGAGCAAATTGTCAATGTCAGCTTCAACTTCATGTAGGCTCGTGAAGCCCGAACATCATGTCTTTTCACCCTCAACGATTTGTATAAATAAGATTGGAAGGATTTCTCTCTCTCATGCGAAGGACAGGTGGTTGTTTTTGATTGGCCCAAGTTGCAAGAAAATTCCAGGTTTGTTGCAAGGCATTGACCAAGGTGAAATTAATATCATTTGACTTTGATTTTGGGTGGAAAAAATCGATTTTTGCAGCCCGCATTTAAGGACACTCAAATCAAGGAATTATGAGCAGTTTGACTGGCATTGACTTTCTAAGTTGATTGCAGAAAATTATACACTGTGACAGCAAACATTTTCTCTTTTGAACAAGTTTGACTGAGGTTTTGAGGACTGTTTTGGGCAGATTTTGACCAGCATTTGGGACTGAATTTGACTAAGGAAGACCGAGATCCTAAACCACTGTGTTGACCATTGACTGCAAACTAGTTAGGGTTGACTGCACTGCAGTTGACTATCGTTGACTTGAGCAAATTTCAGGCATATCAGTTTTGACTACAGTGACTCCATCTCTCTCTTGAATAGTTGCTTGGCATTTTGACATTATTTAGATATTGATTAGATATTGGATGATGTACTCTCTATGTTGAACATTTGAAGACAATCTAATATGAAGAAGATTTACAATGGTTTTCCCCATAGTGGGTTTTGCCCTAGTCATTAACCAAATTTGTGTCTCTTGTCTCTTGGTTGTCTTTCATTGTGCATTTGTCTAATTGTTCTAAACTTCTATTTATTATTGCTCTACTGTCATTGGATAATTGAAGAAGTGAAATTGTTAGATTGGATGCTATTGGATATTGTTGAAGTAATGCTATTGTCTATTGTTGAAGTAATAGTTGCAACATAGAATAAGTTGATGAAAAAATAATAGTTTGAGGAGGAAAGAGCTCTGAGGGAATCCTTGGAGCGACAGAAGGTTGGAGTACCTGAGGAGGAGGTACTTGCTCCCAAGCAGGAGCCTCAACCAAGATCACAGATTGAATCTCAGCCAAGAGGCAAAAGGACTGCACATCAGGATGACCAAGAGTCAACACAGGATGAGGAAAGACCAGGACGAGTGGAGGCAGCCACTCAATCAGTACCCCCAACACAGGGAGGAAGAGAGCCAAGTGAGTTGAGAAGTTGATTCATGAGACCCAAGAGCGAGTTGAGACTCCTAGCTCTATGTTCATGCAGAGCAAGCAGCCACAGAGGCACACCTGATATATGGCACTGATGACTGAGTTGTTGGACACAGAGCATTCTTGTTATGAGGAGGCAGCCTCTCAGCAGGTCTGGTAGGATGCCATGGTGAAGGAATATTCCTCCATCATGAAGAATGATGTCTGGGAGATTCTACCATAGCTACAAGGCAAATCAGTAGTAGGCTCACGCAGGGTGTACAAGGTGAAGCATGGAGCAAATGGGAGTGTGGAGAAGTACAAGGCCAAGTTTGTGGCCAAGGGCTTCTCATGGGTTGAGGGCATCGACTATGATGAGGAATTCGCTCCAGTGGCTAGTTATTCATCCAACAAGACTATTATGTCACTTACAGCTCAGATGGGGTGGAAGATCTATCAGATGGATGTGAAAACAACATTCCTCAACGAAGTGGTTTAGGAGGAGATTTATATGGAGCAGCCAGAGGGGTTTGAGACTTTCAACAGAGACACTCATGTCCGTTTGTTGAAGACAACTCTTTATGGGCTCATGCAAAATCTGCGAGCATGGTACACTCGTATTGACAGCTACCTTCAAGGATTGAGCTTCACTAAGAATGAGGTGGATGCCAACCTGTACTACATCACGGTTGGAGGCCTTCTGATCATTCTAGTGATCCATGTTGACAATCTTATATTGACTAGAGCAGACGGCTTGATCCATGATTGCAAGGCAAATCTTGCAAGAGAGTTTGAGCTGAAGAAAAAAGGGCTTATGCACTATTTCCTTGGGCTAGAGGTATGACAGAGTGGTGGGGAAATCTTCTTGGAGCAGGGGAAGTACAATATAGAGATCCTCAGGAGGTTTCATATGCAGGATTGTAGGTCCATGACCACGCCTCTAGTCACAAACTGTTGGAAGGTGGACGCTAGTACAACAGAGAGAGTAGCTGCCACATTATACAAGCAGCTCATTGGGCCGTTGATGTACTTAGTCAACACATGGTCTAATATTTGTTTTGTAGTGAACCAGTTGATTCAGTTCATGATGGAGCTAACAAGAGTTCAATGGGTTGCTACGAAGCATGTTTTGAAGTATCTTAGAGACATAGAAGATTATGGATTATGGTACAGACGGGTTGATGGAGTGAGGCTAGAGGGCTAGAGGGCTTCACAGATGCAGATTAGGCAAGCAGCTCCACAGATAGGTAGAGTACTTTAGGTTACATCTTCAGCTTTGGGTCAGCAGTTGTTTCCTGGTTCAGCAGGAAGTAGAGATCAATCGCGCTCAGTTCAGAGGTCGAGTACATGGCAGCCAGTTTGGCAATGTGTGAGGCTATCTGAATGAGGAAGTTTCTTGTGGGACTTTTCATACAAGGGATGGGGGCTATAGTGATACACTGTGACAATCAGAGTTGTATTAAGCTCTCTGAAAATCTAGTGTTTCATGATTGCTCCAAGCATATCAAAATAGGGTATCATCATCTCAAGGACTGTGTACAGAAGGGATAGTAAAGCTACCATACATTCCAATAGAGGAGCAGACACCAGATATCTTGACCAAGGCATTGGCAACAAGCAGTTTCATCTATTTCAGAGATAAGTTGGGAGTTGTACAAAATCCCTTCCTCGCTAAGAGGGAGTATTGAAAATGTAGTGAGTGAAGATCTTTTGGCTTGTGCCTTAGCCAGTGAAGACCTCGATTTGTCTTTTCTCTAGCATGGTTTGAATTCATGAGTTAGACTTCAGTTTCATGTGTAGTGTTGGAGCTTCAGTTACGTGGAGTCTTCTTCAATTTGACTACAGAAGGAAGTGGCAGTTACAAATTCAATTAGAATGAGTTAGTCTTCAATCTTGATTGAAGGGAGAACAAGTTAAAACTCCAAGTGTTGATTGGAGAGAGAATCAATTGAACTCTCAGTTAACTCACAATCAAAACTTGAGCTTCTAAATTGAGCTAGGCCACTTGCATGCTCGAATTGGGTCTATAAAGAGAAAGACGAAGGCACAGGATCGAACAAGTTCGTGAGATCATCTTTGATAGTGGAGTGCATATTCTTGAGGAGAAAGTGCACACAGATATCGGAGGCTTGTGTGCTAGGGAGTAAGAACAGATTTGCACTAGGAAATAGGAGCATATTTGCGGTAGGAAATAGGGCCTCTTGTGCGCTAGGAAATAGGAGGCCTAGTGCACAAGGAAATAGGGGCAGGAAGTGCATAAGGAAATAGGAGCTGGGATCGGGAAGAGGCACGGCAAGCCAAGACTATCCATAGCAGAGATCAGGAGCTGAGATTAGTGAGAAGAAGAAGAACACCTTCTCAGAGACAGATTGCTCTGTAATAGATCCAATTGCTCAAGAACTATCACTAAAATACCACAACGAAGAAAGCAGGTTTTCCCTTTTGGGTTTCTTCGGTAAACAAGCATGTCAATTTGTGTGCATGTGTTTTTATCTCTCAATTATTTTCCGCTGCTTATAAAAGGATCTCTTTATCTTGGTGAAAGTAAATTCGGTTTCTGTTTTCAGTTACCTTGTTTTCAGTTATCCATCTAAGCAGTTGCAGGGTTTCAAGAAAATTAACAGTATGAGATGTCCATAATAAACAGATGACTCAACCTACTTTTCCCCAAAGCAAGGGGCCAATGCCTGGATCTCTGAGTCCTGGCATGAAAATAAAAATTACTTTGAATGAGGAAATAGAAATATCAGCAGAATTAAAAAATGATAATGGAAATTTTGCATGTAAGAATTCCAAGTGAGGAATTTCCGTGATTTAACATTTTGT
Source organism: Pinus taeda (assembly GCA_000404065.3). Classification (NCBI taxonomy): domain Eukaryota; kingdom Viridiplantae; phylum Streptophyta; class Pinopsida; order Pinales; family Pinaceae; genus Pinus; species Pinus taeda. The sequence goes on along the minus strand of APFE031752597.1, from coordinate 154,205 downwards.
ATTCTCATTTTGGTCCATTCCTTCATTATATAGTTTACTATTAGACCAACTTTCTTAGATATAAATTTCATAGGTATTACAGTCAGATTGCAGGGTGTCTGATAGCAATGCAAGATTATGAGAAAACTTATTGATAGGCTGTCAAGTGATATTCCCATATATATTGAGCTGATTTTGTAGATGTTTTATATTATAGAAAGAAGAAAATGATTTGCAGATATCACAAGAATATCCAATATTCAACAAATTGATAGAACTTACTTTTCTGCATTAAAGTGCTGAACTCCTAAATCTTCATCCCAGATGAAGATATAATCAAAAGGTGCCACAACATCTGGGTGAAGGAAACGCTTCGCAAACCACCTGAAACCAGATTAAGATTAGCATTTAATTCATATCCTTACAACAAGAAATATTTACACCAGAACTTGAAATTGTAACAGAAGAGTGTTAGATCTGAAAACAGGTCATTTGCATTAAAACTTAAGTTCAATAAGAACCTTGGTAATTGCAAAAACCTAGATACGTTCTAAAACGATAAGTCAATGCAATGTGGCAAAAATCCATTCCAAAGAGGCCTTAGATAGCAATTTCAGTTAAAGAGATCATTAATAAATTTTCATAAGCCTAATTTCTACAGCACATACTAATAAAGCACTGTGTATTGATGTTGCTAGTAGCATAAAATTTTTATATATTGCAAATCATACTTAGTGAAAACATGTAATCAACAAAACTTTGTGAAATCCCAGTTAAGGTTACATTGTACAACAACATGTTATATAGTACGTACCCTTAAATCTCATTAGGCGTAGTCTTAAATCTCATTAGGCATGAAGCCATCAACTCAAAAGGATCAATATTGATTTTTCTCCAACAAGGTATTTTTCGCATCAAAGTAATCAAAACTGACACTGGATAGGAACCGTCTCCCCAAAAACTTCAACTCAAACCAGAACAACCAAAGAACCAGTAAAAGAATTGATTGTATAGAAATACATACATACGTAGACATGTATGTATGTATGTACTAAGTATCTGCAGGATTATTCTCTCAACTTTATGACCAAAACATTTACTTGACTGAAGGTTCTTCAGGGCTACAAATCCATCGTTGAGGACAATCTTGGAAATCAGCAGTGGAACTTGGGTTACTAGAAGACAGGGTGGTGGAATAAGCATCTTATGTTCAGTTACTTGTCAACTGTTCTATTAAACTCAGACAGGGGGTAGACATATTGTATCAAGGTTGCCAGAGCATGGGGCTAGCAGTGGAAGTGGCAGTGTGAGTGCTAGGAGTGCCAATTCCAAAAAAAAGCAGGGCGGGAAGCTGTTTTTTATATAATATATATTTTAATATATTATAATGCATTTATATTAAAAAAATCAGATTGCCAAATTAGTAGCAGGTTATATGAAAATATACATATTTGTGCTACTTGTATATAACATAAGATAATTCTATTAATGTCCAACAAATGACTACAAACAGGTCTATGGGACCACTATGTAAAAAGGTAAGAATACATTGTGGGAGTGCAACAGCCACTCCTATAAAACACTTAAGGTAGATCTAATCTAAGATGTAAACCCTCAAGACTAGGAAAGAAAGAAGTGCTACTAGAAGAGCTGGATGTATACAAGAACCTCTAAGGGTTTAAAAAATAAAAACAAAAGATTCCCTGGGGGAAATGCCTCATAGAAGTGTTAGTTTTTGTAGCATCAGATGTGTTTTAGCCACGAAATATTGTGGAGAGGCTAGAATGCATAAGATCTCCAAAACCCAGAAATCATTTCTAGAAATTCCACTTAGATATGACTTAATTAGATTAGAAGTCGTTTTTTAAATATTTCCTAAGTTTAAACTTAGAGAATGAGTAATTAATCAGAATTAATTAAGTTATGGCATGAATCTTCTAGAAACTCACATGGATCGACTTCTAGTTAATCCTAGCCATAGATTAAGATCTAATCTTGGGCGTTGAAGTCTCAATAGAGAATTATAAGAAGTCGTCGATGGGGCTTGAAGAAATCACTTGAGCAGTTCAATTTTCCTGAGAAATCAATTTCAGAGTAGCCAGAAGTGATTTAGTGAGGTCAAAGTAGTGAGGGAGGGACCAAGATAGTGGGGCCAGATGAAGCTTTTCCAATTACAGTAAGTACATTACAAAGAGGCAATGATTGCCACAGAGAGGCAGCAAAGCCCTCTTGGGGAGATTTCCATTTTGTTGGGGAGAAATCGAGATTCTGAGCTAGAAGCTAGGCAGAGGGTCTGAAGGCAAAGAGTATTAGTCTCCCAAACAGCAGTTGATGAGACAGTGAGAGGAGACGCAGTTCCAAGCTTGTGGGGCACAGTAACTGCGTCGACAAATGTAGTGATTGCACAAAGGGAGCAAGGATCAACTCAATTTGAGCTGGGTCAGTGTGGGATCACCTATGGAGCGAGAAATTTTTCTCACTAGTTATTGTTGCTAGTTATTTCTCTATTTGGATCGTTGTTTAAGCATCCATAGTTTGTACTCAGATTTTCACTACTGCATAATAATAAGACACTCAGTTGTTGCACCAGTTTTCCCGAGTTGGGTTTTTCTAAGGACTTAGTCCAAGAAAAACGGTGTCATATTGTGTGTGTGCATCTATTTCTTCCAACGTTTTTATTTCTTCCGCAGTATTTGCTTTGTGAAGGTTGTAGTGTATTTGTTTCAATATTTGTCGTAGCACACAGCAAATAAATTGTTTAATTAAATTAACAAATAGAAGAAATAACATCAGTAGTTGCAATAGGGTTCAAGGTTAGCCGAATTTTCACATCGTATCACAACGTAGTTTGTAAGTCAAATAGCTCAATAGCGGAAGGGAAGAGGAATTATGTAGCTTTGCATAAGCAGCAGTTTGAAACCTCAAAGGCAGCGTAGTTTCTTTGCCAGGAGGGTCAATTCTTAAGGAAAAATCGAATTCTCTAAGAGAGCGACAAGGAAATCGAATTTCTCCAATTCGAGGATTACCAGAGGAAAAGGGAGCAGCGAATATTTTCCTTGCAAAGCAAATCTCTAGCTAGACGCAGTATTTTGGAGCAGTTGTGAGTGCAAAATAGCATCAAGAGGAAGAAAGAGCACACACTGAAGGAAATTTCCTCATGAGACTTCTAGCTTCGAAAGTTCGATTTTCTCTTGCAAATCAACAGTCATTGTGAGTAGATTTACTCACTCCAACAGGGAGTGCGTAGAGTCTAGCAGCAGCTGAGCCGAAGAGAAGAGGAGGATTTCGACCTATTTTGATGAGATGGCCACTGCCGGATTACGAGATCAGGACAGGTTGGACGGTGCTTCCAACTATGTCATCTAGAAGGCAAGGATGTCCTTCCTTCTGGATGAATACGGCCTAATGCCATTCATAGATGCAATGTTAGCAAACCCCACAGATGCATATCAACTGAAGGAATATCGAAAGGAGATGGCGACGGAAAAGAGGTTGATTCTTGATGGTGTTTGAGATCACATTGTATCACACATAGCAAGCCAAGGAATGGCCAAGTTGATGTGGGATACACTTTCCACGCTGTACCAAGGCACTTCCAAGCAACGGAAGATGTACTTGGAGGAAAAGTTGAGATGCCCCAGGATGCAGAAAGGGGAACACATAGACCCCTACCTCACCAAAGATTCAGGAGATCCAAGATCAGCTATCAATTGTTGGGGCAAAGCCTTAAGCCACAGAGCTAGTATGATTGACACTCAACAGTGTCTCTGAGGAGTGGCAGATATTCATCAAAAGCATTTTGGGCAGAGAAACCTTGCCAAAGTGGGATAGGATGTGGGTCGATTTACTGTAGGAGGAGTTGAGGCGAAACTTAGTGAAGAGCTCCATCAGTGGCAGCAGCAACGAGTCGAAGCAGGTGAAGGAGGAGGAGAATGTGGCCCTCACATCAAAGGGTCCCAGTCAAGGACAAGATCAACAGCGAAAGAAGAAGAAGGACCTGTCGAACATCAAGTGCTTCAGATGTGGTGAGCTTGGTCACTATAACACCTAGCGTCCTCTCAAGAAGGACAAGGAGGAGAAGCAAGACCATGCGGCAGCTCATGTCGAGATTGATAGGTTGTCCTGTAGGCTAAAGGAAGACTTCACCATGTTTGCTGACATAACCCCAAGAGTAAAGTGGGTTGTGTTGACCACTACGTGTCAACTACCCATAGCAGTACACCCCTTTTTTCGCAAAAGGGATAGCGCTTGATCGATGTGTCCGTGCCATTCGACTGTCATCATCAGCCCGATCATGTTATGTTGCAAACCCAGTCTGCATGTGTAAATTGTAAATAATCTTAGCAGATCTGAGTCATGTATGTAAATTGCCTAAGGCAAACCTAATTTTCTAGTGATAATCTACGTTCCAGAAGGTTTTTTGTCTCACCGATCCATGATCGACAGAGTTTTCCTTCAACCTAACCCCAAAGCCAGAATGGATTTTGTCATTAGAATCTTAGGGGAATCCTAGTGTGCTTTGAGTCTATGTAAAAGTAATTTGGAGATAACTCTAACTATTTGGTTAGGTTATTACAAATTGCTTGATCTGATAGAGTTTTCCTTCAGCCTAACCCCAAAGCCGGAATGGATTTTGTCATTAGAATCTTAGGGAATCCTAGTGTGTTTTGAGTCTATATAAAAGTAATTTGGAGATAATTCTAACTATTTGGTTAGGTTATTCCAAATTGTTTGATCTGATAGATTTTGTTTGTGTCGCAAGACTGGGTGGTCTATGAGGGTCTATGTCAAATGGGTTTTCCCCCTTGAGATGTAAAATTGTACAATTCATGATGTAAAGTGTCTTGAGGGTTAGAAAATGTTTTAATCCCCTCATAAGTCCTAAGTCCAAGGTCCTAGGTGTTTTTTCCCAAAGGCTAAGTTCGAGGATCCAGAAATGAAAGAAAGAAACAACAACAACAACAACAAAAGCCTAAGGATTATTATTATTATTATTTTATTGATTTTATAATTTTTTTTTATGATTTTAAAATTCTAGATTTAAAATCAAACATAAAACAAAACTAAATTAAAAAATAAAGATTAACTAAACTAACTGAAATGCTAAACCAGAATTAAATCTAATTTAAAATCTAAAAAAAAAATGAGCAGCAACTATTCACCTGATCATATATATTTAAAAGTGAAAATTTAAAATCTAAATAAGTAAAAAAACTAAAAAAAAAATTATAATTCTAAAACTAAAACTAAGATCTAAATAAAACTAAAATCCTAATCATAAAACCAAAAAAAGGAGAATACGCCAACTTTGAAAAACATTAAACTAACCCAAAAAAATATTAATTCGAAGCTAATGCGAAAATATATTCGATGCTTGTTTGTTGTTGGTGCAAGTCCTCGATGGCAGGAGGAGAACGATAGCATATGGAACTGCGTTTGCAGGTTAGGGAGGGAGGAATGGCAATGGAGGGACGCAGTTGCAGTGGGAGCCTGAAAGGATGGACGCGGGTTTGGGCAGAAGTTAAGCAACGAATAAAGGGAATGGAGCAACATTTGAGGGATATATGACTGCGCAGCGAGGAATGGAGCAGGTAGAGGAGCGATGAGTTGAAACGCTGAAGGTTTTTGGACAGCAAAAACACATGGAGGAGAGCAGCGACTTGGAGAGACCGGATGGAGCTCGAGCAGAGAGCCACGGGAATGATTTTTGTTTGCAGGTGCGTGGAATGGCTCGAAGAATGGAGGACGCAGGCAAAAGGATAGCCAACTAGAACAGCGTTGAAGGCTGCAGAGAATCGTGGCAGCATGAGGTGAAATGAACAGCAGAGAGGCAGCATAGGGAAAAAATCGAATGGCAGCTGTGGATTGTTGAAGGCAGACGTGAGGAGAGAAATGCGTAGGTGGGCAATCGGTGATGTGGAAAGGAAGCACACAAGTGGGGAAGCTAACTGTGATAATGAAAGAAGTTGGCAGAGGTAGGAGCTAAGCAAAAATAGCAGTGCTGAAACTTGGCACAATCCAGGAGCTTGCCTAGAAAAAATTTTGAAAATTTTCCTGTGGAAATGAAACCCTAGCAAGCAGATAGCTGACCCTCCTCAGAAAAATTGAAAACCTGTTGAAGATTATCTCTACAAAAAATTTCAAAACCTGTACTTGCAACCTGAAAACAAACAGCTAGAACCTAAAAATGTAAAAAATAAATGAAACCCTAAAAACCCTAAGATCAGCGAAATAATTACAGTAATTACAAATTAAAGGCTCTAAATAACCAGATTTGTCATTAATCCACAGTAATATTTTTCAGAATTTCAGATTTACACCTCTCATGCATTCAAAAGATAAACCTAAATGATAAACCCAGGATCAAAACTGGCTGGGCTCTTCCAGAAAATGTTTTTCAGGGGTTGGCTAGTTCGGTCGAGAACTTCTCCAAACACCCGTTGATCCTTACAATCTAGATTTTCCTGCACAACTCACTTCAACTATCAACAAAGAGAGAAAAACAATGGTAAAATCCAAATCCAATGGAGACACCTGCCATTATTTTCAGAAAGTTTATTACCATTCAAACCCTAGTGAGTAAACAAGATACCTATGTTCAACATCACTCTTCGCCAAGCTATTACTAATGGTTGAAAATAAATTTATGCATAAAATGAAGCAGCTTACAACATTTCATGATAGTAACACCAGCAAAATTTCAACCCCAAAGTCTTTCTTTATTGCACAAGAAAAAGTTTACAAGAGAGCTTTCTTCAACACGAGATTCACAAATCGAATGATCTCAAATGACCCCTGACACCCTATTTAAAGGACAATTTCCCAACGGCTAGTTCGAGTGATCCATGTCAAAGTGATCTAGACCGTTGATGAGGATCAAAATCTCTTTTAATCTAATCCGTCGAAATTATAAATGCATTTTAATATATTAAAAAATTAAAACCTTGCATTTATTTCCTCAGAACTTTGACTTATTATTATTTTATTATTTTTTTTTTTTTTTTTCAAATTTTATTTAATTATTTTTTAAATTTTTTTATTTTATATTTTATTACTTTTTTCTTTTTTTCTTTTTCTTTTTTTCTTTTTTCTTTTTCTTTTTTTTGAATCCTCGAACTTAGCCTTTGGGAAAAAACACCTAGGACCTAGGACTTAGGACTTAGGACTTATGAAGGGATTAAAACATTTTCTAACCCTCAAGACACTTTACATCATGACTTGTACAATTTTACATCTCAAGGAGGAAAACCCATTTGACATAGACCCTCATAGACCACTCAGTCTTGCGACACAAATATAATCTAACAGATCAAGCAATTTGTAATAACCTAACCAAACAGTTAGAATTATCTCCAAATTACTTTTACGTAGACTCGAAGCAACACTAGGATGCCCCTAAGATTCTAATGACAAAATCCATTCCGGCTTTGGGGTTAGGCTGAAGGAAAACTCTGTCGATCATGGATCGGTGAGACAAAAAACCTTCCGGAACATAGATTATCACTAAAAAATTAGGTTTGCCTAGGCAATTTACATACATGACTCAGATCTGCTAAGATTATTTCCAATTTACACATGCAGACTAGGTTTACAACGTAACATGATCGGGCTGATGATGACAGTGGAATGGCACGAACACGTCGATCAAGCGCTATCCCTTTTGCGAAAAAGGGGGTGTACTGCTATGGGTAGTTGACACGTAGTA
>APFE031752597.1:118082-146117 GCA_000404065.3 Pinus taeda | reverse complement strand
ATATATATAAGTTGTTTGAAATATTTTGTGTCGCATTTACTCTTAGCATATTTTTGTCACGTTTCCAAATTTTTGTATATTTCGCTAAGGCTAATAGATTTTTGATGTGGGATTAATGTTTATCATTTTTATGTGGTTAAACACGCTTAAATGTTCATTTGAAGATTAGCTATATGAAAGTGATAACTAGTTAGCATTTAAAAATTGTGTGGTTATTTCAAGCTTTTATCTTTTGAAATTTTAATTGTTGGATGATTATTAAGGCGTTGTACGTTTTTTGAATATCTTGCATTTTGATGATAAATGATTGTTAATAGTAGAATTACAAAGTTCATATTTTTGCAGCATTTGATAAACAATTATTTAATCATTAACGCCATAAAGCACTGGTACATTAACTTCTAAAATCAATCAAGTGATAATTTGCCTTGTTGTGTCTCCCAACCCAACTGGTCCACAGTTGGTCATCCTTTGTCCCATAGGGTCTACCTCCCTTAACCGCGAGGAACGGCTTAAACGGAGAGATCGGGGATTAGGGTGACAGCCCCTGGTCTGAGCATTGTCGTGAAAATCTGTGCGACAACAGGGTCACTTGGTATCGTAGCCTCAAAGCGCTACAGATGGGCAAGATCCTTGAGGAGTCCACCTCTTGGATCAATACCTTGCTACATGGGCCCACAGTATTTAGTAGCAGGATGGATCAGTGACAGTTGATGCAGTTAGATGCTGTGAAAATTTCTAATACGAAATTCTACTGCAACAACTAATCTATTTCACCTACTTATTTCTCACAATAATTATTTACGAGAAACCCTTCAGTAAATATTAAAACAAATTCTATTGCAGTTATCACATAATTACATAGAGAAAATAACAGTGATATACAAGCACAAGAATCTAACACAACAACTAGTTGTCTTTGGAAAATTGTCCCCAGAAAAACCCAATGTGGCAAAATCGGTGCAGCAAATGAGGGTTTTATTGATCTTCAGCAACAATCGCTTTACAAGGAATGATTTTACAGAGAAACTAAGACACCACTGAGAGAGAACACCTGAGACAAAGTTTCTCCTCTTCCTAGAGAAGTTCTGACACCCTAGAGACCCTTCACCCACCTCTGCATCACTTCTGCATCCCTCTGCGTCACTTTGTGTCAACCTATGAGAGGACTGCGTCTCCAATGTTGTTGTCTGCCTGCTCTTCCCTCTGCGTTGTCTCTCAAATGCCCTGCGTCACCTCCTCCTCAATCACTGACTGCTGCTAATGCCCTCCTCTTCCTACACCCTGCAACTCTCCCTCTGAAATCGAACCTCTCCTCCTTGAGAATCGATTTCCCTCAAGGTACTGAGTATTTTCCCGGTGTGTCTCCAAATGATTCTCAAGCCTTCTCTTATACTTTTCCTGTTGATGAATCAACGGCGGAGATTAAGTCTCTAATCAACCGCTAAGATTAAAATAGACTTGATCCTCGTCTCTTAGAAGCTTCTCACCCATATCTTTACTAATACCCATTAATTTTTTTATTTTCTTAAGTTTAGACTTAGGAACCCATTAAAAATATTAATTATTTTAATAACTCCTCATCCGAGTGGAATTTCTCCAAATGATTTCTGGGTCTTGGATATTTCATGTGTTCTAGCCCCTCCACAAAATTTCGGAGTTAGATCACATCCGATGCTACCCAAAATCAACAAATGCCAAAGTGAGAGGTGTAGAAACTAGGAGCAGTCAGATGTTGGGGAGGCAGTGCAGATGGCATAGTGCAGAGTCCGCAGCAACACAGATTCTTCAGTGACAATGCAGATACGAGTAGCAGTTAGAGACTCATGTGACATATGCATCATACTGATCACAGTTGATTCAATATTTAGGATGCTTCTCAGTTGCAGTTGTTGCAGTAGCAGCAACAGCAAATGGAAAGGGATTTGCAGTGCAAATGGAATGTTGGCAGCAGTTCACAGAGTCGGCAGCAGCACAAATGCAACACATATCAAAGTTGCGCTTGGTTGGTGGGCAACATCAGCCAGACATCAGCAGCATGACAGGAGATGACGCAGAGACAGGGTGTTGCTACAGGATGTGCAGTGGCACTAGAACACATTCCTCGCTAAGAGGGAGTGTTAGTTTTTATAGCATCGGATATGTCCTGGCCACGAAATTTTGTAGAGAGACTAGAATACATAAGATCTCCAAAACCCAGAAATCGTTTCTGGAAATTCCACCTAGAGATGACTTAATTAGATTATTAGTCGTTTTGTAAATAGTTCCTAAGTCTAAACTTAGGGAATATGACTAATTAATCAAAATTAATTAAGTTATGATGTGAATCTTCTAGAAACTCACATGGATCAACTTCTAGTTAATCCTAGCCATAGATTAAGATCTAATCTTGGTCACTGAAGTCTCAACATAAGATTATAAGAAGTCAATGGGGCTTGGAGAAATCACTTGAGTAGTTTGATTTTGTTAAGAAATAGATTTCCAAAGTAACAGTTGTGTGTTGTCGGAAGTGATTCAATGGGGTCGAAGCAGTGAGAGGGGCAGAGATAGTGACGTCAAAGGAAGCTTTTCTAGTTCCGGTGAGTACATTGCAGAGAGGTGGTGATTACCACATAGAGGCAGCGTAGAGCTCTCTTGCAGAGATTTTTGTTTTGTTGGGGAGAAGTCGAGATTCTGGACCAGAAGTTGGGCAGAGGGTCCAGAGGCAAAGAGTATCAATTTCGCAGATAGTAGTTGACAAGATAGTGAGAAGAGACGCATTGATTGCGCACAGGGAGCAAGGAGCAGCTCAATTTGAGCTGAGGTCAGTGTGGGATCGCCTATGGACTGAGAAATTTTTCTCACTAGTTATTATTGCCAATTATTTCTTTATTTGGATTGCTAGTTTGAGCATCCATAGTTTGTACTTAGATTTTCAAGACTGCATAATATTAAAACCCTCAGCTGCTACATCGGTTTTCCCGAGTTGGGTTTTTCTGGAGACTTAGTCCAAAAATAACGGTGTCATATTGTTGGAATTTCTAAGTTTCACCCGTTAGAAATTCTTCTTGTACTATCTGGTTTATTTCTTCCTACTTTTTAATTACTTAACAAGATATTTACCATGTAAATACTGAAAATAAACACAAGTACAGCATCAACATCTATAGATCATTAACTAAAAGAAAACAAGCACACAAGTGACACCATTATTTTTGGACCAATGTCCCTAAAAAAACCCAATACGGGAAAACTAATGCAGCTATTCAGAGGGTTTTATTATTATGCAGTTTTCAGAATACAACCAGGGTGCCAGAAATAGCTCACCCAACAGAGAATGCCCTCGACAGTAGTACCTCTTCTCGGAGACAGAGATTCTAGCTAATTAATCACCAGATGAATGATCCCGCAGCAACAATTGCAGCTTCCACTGCTCTAAGTCACTCTAATAGGGATTGCGTCACCCTACCCGGCTCACCAGCACCCAGTCTGTCCCACGAAATCTTCCCAGTGTTACCTCTTGGCCCTACGTTAGCTCTGCTAGCCTCTGTGTCAACTTCTGGAGCTTCTGCATCAGCCCTTAGACCCTCTGCGTCACACACGCTGGCCTCTCCTGGCTTTGCGCAACTCCTAGTTGCCTTTGCATAGCACCCAACTGCCTCTGCGTCAACCTCTCCAGGCTCTGCGCTCTCTCAGGTACCAACTCTACCTCTCTGCTATGTATTCACTGCCCCTCGCTGTTGATCACTAATTCTATCTCTCTTAGCAAACCTTGCTCTAGAGAATAGAATGACTGATCACTCTAGTGTATTCTCCAACTGACCCTCAAGCCTCCTCTTATACTTTTCTCGTTGGTCCATCAACAACCGAAATTAAATCTCTAATCAACGACTAAGATTAGATTTGGCTTGATCCATGTTTGGAACATTCTAACCTAGTTTTATATTAATACCCATTAATATTTTATTTTTCCTAAGTTTAGTCTTAAGAACTCCATTAAAAATATTAATTATTTTAATATCTCCCAAACCAGTTAGAATCTGTCCAAACCATTTCTGGGTCTTGGAGATCTCATGTGCTTTAGCCTCTCCACCATTTTTCATGGCTAGGGCACATTTGATGCTACCCCAAATCAACACATATTGCGCGTGTGCATCTATTTCTTCCAGCGTTTTTATTTCTTCCACAATATTTGTTTTGTGAAGGTTGCAATGTATTTGTTTCGATATTTGTCGTAGCATGCAGCAAATAATTTGTTTAATTAAATTAACAAATAGAAGAAATAACATCAATTGTTGCAATAGGATTCGGGGTTTGCCGAATTTTCACAAGCAGGGCACAAGGATTGGTGTTCCTTGTATCTATCATATAAAGAAGAGGAGATCTTACTAGATTATTATGAAGTTTAAAATTTCATCCATGGTAGATTAATGATTCATCATTCAAGAATCAACCATCTATCAGTTACACACATGCAAAATCTTAAACCATATAATAAGAAGTATGCCATGATTTATGAAATGAAATAGGCTATCTACCAACTATCAACATGATCAAAGAGTTGTGTTTATAAAATAGGTCCCCTGCATAGGTTCTGACAATATAATTGTAGACTGAAAGGACCTAAACACAATTTTCTTAAAAATGGCCCTTTTCTTCATTTTTCCACGAGTGTGGTGGGAGCAAGGGAGGGAGAACAATTGTGGGATCTGGTAACGTCCAAGCTTCCAAAAGTGGCATGGAGCATGCCAAAACTTAAAAGGGCCCAGAGCAAGCTCTTGATCTTTAGGAGTGCACTCCCTCAATGCTCTTGCTTGGACCACAGTTCCAAGGTGGCAGTGTCCCACAGTAGCACAGTAATGTATTTATCCTAAAATTCTGTCACAATTACGTACAGTGCCAGATTGGGATATGCTTCAATATTTGTGGAAGAGGTAGGAGTTGAACAAGAATGGTGGTGGCAGAGTGTGTGGAAATGAAGGGGCCACTCAAGACAAAACTATTTTTTGAATGGCACTATCAAAAAATGTAATTACCTACAATATCCTTCAGAGACATGCAAAGGAAGTGTTGAATTTTCTACAAGATGTACAGTAGATACAATTTCTGTCAGATAATTATTTCCTAATGATTGTCCACACAGTATTTATGCCACCACTATCATTGACTAATTACACTTCAGAAAATTTCAACAGTAAATGCAACGGAAACAGTAAAGATATAGAAAGACAGTTATGCACATTGTTAGACTTTCTGAATCCAGCACCTGGTATTCGATTTCCAACAATTAATACACAAAACGAATACACGGCTAGATTCCTAACACAAAAAATATAGCGGAAGCAAAAAAATATTACTCAATCTGAATCACACACACAAACAGATTTTTGTCCAATCAACATTTCTTCATTAATAAATTAATCACGGAATTTACTTGGTCTCCCGTCCTAGGATAATGACCCAACTGAGAAAGTACAGATTACAAAATGGATCACCAACCTCACTGCACCCCCTACAACAAAATATCCCTGTGGCCTCCCAATCTTAGTTTCAGACCCTTCTATCTCAGCCTGTGATCACTGTATCAGCCTCGGCCCTTATTTATCTTCTACGCTGGGTTCTGAGGGAACTCTGCCCTATTTTCCTGCCTATATGCAGACCTTTCAGCTCTCCTACCACAGAGAATTAGGGCTTTGGCCCTCTCCAAAAATACAAACAAATAAAGCAACCTTTCTCAACCATAAATAGAGATAATCTCTAGCATAGAACTTAAGCAAACAAATGACACAAGAATATTTGTCCTTCTTCAGAGATAGAAATCTTCTCCTTAGAAACTCGTCCTTCCTTTAGATTTGCGGCTCCTTTACTAAGCTAATGTTTTCACAAGATGAATTGCAACGTGTGGTGAGAACTCTCCTTAGGTCTCTTGTATTTATATATCTCAAACTATTGACTTAAGGGCTCTTAACTACACTAAAGAGCCTCCACAACAATAATTCGAATAAACAATTATTAACTTTGGGTCTATGGCCCACAAAATTGGGTCTAAAGTCCACTGCTTTGGTACTTTGCCCACAAAAGCTCATTTTCGTGGGTCAAATCCACACAAGCCTAGTACCCCAAGGTTTGTGGGAGTACCTCCCAAGCTACAATTTCAACACTCCCAAGGAAGGTACTGCCATACCTTAGAAGCAGCACATATTCCCATACAGACCAACAATCGCCCTACACGGCTGCTCTCCATTCATTGTATGCTTCATCATCTGTCACGTGAGCATAACCTACAGTGTGAACAACAAGCTTCTTGGAATTGTCCTCACCACTGGAAACCTCACACTTCTTTTACTCATAGGCATTCATGCCATTCCAAGGTCCATCCTTGTCAGTTGTGGAAGTCTCCTTTCTTCACTCCGACGATGCACTCTTCTTGGGTTGTGGATTCTCCCTCTGAGCCTGCAAATTCCCTCTCAAACTCGACTCCCTTTGAGTCTCAGAGTACTTGTTCTTCCCTTGATCTATAGGCTTTCCCTTGCCTATATAGACCCTTCTCCTTGACTCCAAAGATTACTCCTATGGATTTAGAGCGACTGGCCCTGAGTATTGCCTTCCCATCTAGGGATCATACTTCAAACCCCTTAGCCTCGATCATTGAGACAGACAACATGTTGTACTTAAGCTCCAGTACCCACAATACCTCTTGAAATCGTAGCATCCCTCCTAACTCCATCCAGAATCGTACAAACCCTATCCCTCTAACAGCTTTCTCACTCGTATCACCAATCTTCACATGCAAACTAGAATCCCACTCAGTCAGTGTCTCAAATACTTCCCACGATCCTATCATATGCTTCAATGCCCCACTATCAATGAACCAAGCACCCTCACCAATGTGGTGCTCTGAGAAATGAGAGACTAGAGAAAACTCCTCATTGAATATTCTCACGAAATCATCCTACTTGGATGTAGATGAAGCAACCACGCAGACACTTACTCACATAGTGACCATGCAGACCACATGTGTAACATTTCACTTTGCTCAAGTCCTTCTTCTTCTTGCCATCATTGAACTTCCCATTGCCATTCATATTACTAGCAAAAGCCATATTCTTTTCATCAAAATTCTTCTTTTGAAGATCCCCGCTGCGAAGTTCTTCCTGTTGAGAAATCTAGGGCAGCGAGATTAGGTGATTTCTCTTACTTTGATCATTGTTTGTGATGTGTTTTTACTTAACTTGATTACCTTCTTCTTTCACTTGATTATAGTTAGTGTTCTTATCATCAAACAACTACCAAACAATAAATAACAATGAGACAAGAGGACACAAGATATAGGCAATTAGCCAGGGCCAAAACCTCTCCTCTTGAGAGGAAAACCCACACGAACTCTTCTCTTCTTAGAGAACTTCAATTGATGAATTCCAGGACCTATGACCCTTGACCAAGACCCCTCCATGACCAAGTCAAACCTTTCCTCTTTCTTGCTGAGTCAAACCAAGTTAGCCTTGCCTTGATGTCGCTGTAACTTTTTCTTCACCCTTTGTGAAAATTCCAAAATTGGAATCTTATTGCAGCAACTTGTATTACTTCTCCTAATTGTTAATTAATTTAACAATTTATCTACTACGGCAAATATTGAAATAAACACACTACAACCTTCACAAATAAAATACTATGAAAAAAATAATGCGCAGGACACTGAGAAATGCTAGCACACACACATAAAATATGAGATGATTATTTTTGGACAAATGTCCTCGGAAAAACCCAACTTGGGAAAACCAGTGTTGCAATGAGGGTTTTTATTATTATGCAGCAATGAATATCTGAGTACAATCTGGATGCCTGAAACTGGCAATCCACACCAAGAAAATATGGGCAAAATTATTGAAGGGAATTTACCCTTCCTCCACAAGCAATCTCGGCACAACTTGCCTACAGAAAACTCGGCCTCCTGAAGCTTCTGCGTCACCCTCTACGCTGGAGTGCGTAGTCACTATGACGTCTAGCCTCTAACTGGTCTCTGATGAAGTCGTTATGCCTTCTGCTGCTGAGAAATTCGTCTCTCCAGCCCTCTAGAACCTCTACCCGACCTCTAGATCTAAGAACGATTTTTTCTCCAGCAAATCAAATTGCCCTCTCTGAAGCTAACAGAGCTCTGCACTACCTCACTGGGATAACTCAACCCAGTTGCTGCTGCCTCTCCAAATCTGTAAAACTTCCTCGGGATCAATGTCCTTGCCCCACTCACTGCTTCAATCTCTGGCTCTCTCCAACAACTGACTGTTGCTACTCTGGAAACCAACCTGCCAAGAAATCAAACTGCTTAAGCATGTTCTCCATCACCACATCGACCTCCTCTTATAATCCACTGTTGGAGCACCAACGGCCAAGATTAAAACATAATCGATGGCCTGGATCATAACTGGATTGATCCATGTGAGTTTCTAGACTATTCTCGCCTTATCTCAATTAATATTGATTAATTTACCATATTCCCTAAGTTTAGACTAAAGAAATATTTAAAAAACGGTTAATAATCTAATTGAGACACTTCTAAGCAGAACTTCAAAAAACGATTTATGGGTTTTGGAGATCTTATGTATTCTAGCCTCTCCACCAAATTTCAAGGCTAGAACACATCCGATGCTACAAAAACTAACATCCTCAACTTCAGCCCTGCAACTTCGACCTCTCTTCCCGCAATTCTCGGCCTACCTGCAACCTTTGCACGTGTGATAGGTATGGGGCAATTTGAGTCCTTTTACTCCTTCACTTGACTAGGCTTCTTCTCCTTAAGATCTCAACCTGCAATATAGACTATCTTGACACCAAATTTTTGGCTCCTTGGTATGACTGCAATTCGGTCTTACTTCATCAATGGATGCCCTAATTTTTCGCACATGTGGAAGGAATTATAGCCCAAAAACAATCCTTGAAACTTCACTTTCCCTTTCCTTTGTTTCTCCTTTCCTTCGTTGATTATTCTTCTTTCTTCTTGTGCTTCTACGAGTTACTTGGTTGATTTCTTTGCAAATGACGTCGAGTCCTTTATATAGGCTTCTGGTCACATCATATAGGTTGACTTGTCATTATCCCTAGGCCGACTTGTCACTTGATAAGGCCGACTTCTTGTTTGCACATTTGACAAGGTCTTGGAGGGTCTTTGACTCTATTTGACTCAAATAAAATTTTCTTTACAATATGTAACATGCCCAAACGGGTCTTCGATACATGACAATGACTCAAATGACTTGTAGGCCCAATGACAAGCCTTATAAGCACTCAATGGGTGCTTGACCTAAAAATTAATTTCCCTTGAGCATGAAATCCATGCCTCAAGAATGACAATAATAAATTTATTTTTCTCTTTACATTAAATAATAAAATCTTGATTGTGAAAATTCCTTAAACTCGAGAATTCCTATTGCAGCACTGATGATATTTCTCCTACTTGTTAGATTTACATAAACAAGTTATTTGCAATTTCCTATGGCAAACATCAAAATACATACACTGTAGCCTACACCAATTAATTTATATGTTGAAACAAGAGACTGAACAATAGAGAAAGAGATAAACAAATGACACAGTTGTTTTTGGACAAATTTCCACGGAAAAACCCAATGAGGGAAAACCGGTGCAACAGATCTGAGGGTTTTTATTATTAAGTAGTAGTAAATCTAAGCACAATTCCTTGGTTGCTCAACTAGAAAACTGATAAATAGAGAAACTGGACAAAACGAATGGTGAAATGCTTTGACAATGTCACTAGGACAATTTGAGTCTGATCAGGTTGAACTGGAGACTCTGTGTAGCCTCCGCACAGAACTGTGTAAGCCCCACGCAATTCTTGCGTCACCCTGCTGGGTATCACGTTGCTCCTTCTTCGGACCCTCTGCTGGCTGGAAAATCTGAATCTCTGCCTTCCAGTCTCACACCCCGGCTCTCGGCTTCTGAAACTCGATTTCCTTAGCAAGAATTCAATCTCCACCTAAGGCCTGCACTGCCACTACGTTAGCTCTGCGTGGATCAACATCTGCCTCTCTCTAGACATCGTTCTGCCCTCTCTGCCTCGTACTCTCCGGCCCAAGATACTATCTTTGCCCCCCTTCCTTCTTCTAGATACTATCTTTGCCCCTCGTTGCAAAAGCTCACTTCGAATTTCTCACCGGCAGTTGCTCTGCTTCAGAAATTCGATCTTCTGAACTCTTTGTGCGTCTTCCAAATGACCCTCAAGCTTCCTTAAATAATCTTCTCGTTGACATTCAACAGCCCAGATTAGAAGTTAATCAATGGCTAAGATCATTTCTGCTTGATCCTTATCTTCTTCTAGAAGTTACACCCACAGTTAGATTAATACCCATTAATTATTTTAATTTCCTAAGTTTAAACTTAAGGACCCATTAAAAATAATTAATTATTTTAATAAAACTATCTTCGGGTGGAATTTCCCAAAATGCTTTCTGAGTTCTTTGGACTACATGTGCCCAAGCCTCCCTACAAAATTTGAGACTTAGAGCACATCCGATGCTACCAAAAATCAACAATGATTATATATTTCAATATGAAGACCGAACCAAGTTACATATTTCAACACTTCTTGGATGAAATCATCCCATAACCTATTCCAATCTGGAAACTTATCTCGAGCGACAATCCCTTTGATAAATGGATTCCATTCCTTGGTGAGGCCCTTCAAAGCAATCCTCACTAACTCAAAATCAGGAATGTTATCTCCAATGGCAGCTAGCTCATCACAAACTTGAGAGATCTTTACCAAATACAGAGCCACACCCTCACCACCCAACATCTTGGTGTTCTTCAACTTATCTCTCAATACCAACAATTGATTCTTGTTCTTATTCTAGAATAAAGTCCTGAAGAGCCTTCCACATATCACATGTAGTGTTCTTCCCGGTTAGATGAGGTATCAAGTGATTCTTGACACCATCTAGGATGATGAGCTTAGCCTTCGCATCCAACTCTTCGTATACTTCCAACTCCTTGGGATTTAATTGTTGAATTGAAGCTTATGTGATCCATAACAAGTTTACGAGACATTTTTCGGCATAAATCACACGATATTTCATTTGTCCACGCGTTTCGAACCAACCAGTGTGGTTCATTGTCAGGACAAGTTGAAGAATCAGATCAAGTTTTTGCATGTTAAATAGTCAGAGCAGAACCTCCTTTGGATTTGTTTGTTTTCGAATCTCCTTGTCAGCAAACTCCCATATCTTGTTCATTAACAAGACCAACTTGATTCTTTCCTTCCAAGGACTATAGTTGGACAATCCATTTAACATGTCCTCATATCTCAAGACAACAATCATATTTGACATGTTGTTAGTCCTTCAACAAGAAGTCAACCAATTCCCCCTTGAGTTATTCGTGGTGCACACTCTGATTCAACTCTCTTCAAAGTAGTTCTGATAACATGTTGATTTTTCCTAGTATCTCAGATTAGGTTTATGTCTAATCACGATCATAAACACACTAAAATACACAACTTCAAGCACTTTGCACAACGGAAACGTAACAGTAGTGAATCAACAAAGTACAAAAGAATGTAATAAACAAAACTAGTTTTTATTATTCCTTTAATAAAACTAACATAGGGCTCCCATAGCAGGGATCATGACCCTTACAAAGTCCAGATACAAGAACAACTAAGGCTTGAAGTCCACTACTTTTGACTATCAATCTGCCCAAAAGCAATTACAAAAACTTGACTTACTTGTTGAAGATACCCTTATAGAACAAACCTTTTAGTCCACTTTGTCTCGACACCTGGCAAGTCTTTTGCCTCCTATCTCACAGAGGAATCGCTCCTTCAATGTCTCAACACACAACTGCTCACAATGATCTTCATCCTTCAAGAAACACTGCATATATCAGCTCTAAATAGGTTTGCTTCTCAAAGTGAATTTACCCTACTATACATTGTATATTAGCCCTCAAACAACACTATCTGCGCTAGCATTCATGAACAGAATTCAATGCAATATCTTTGCAACCATCTACAACAAAACATAGCCAAATAGTCCATCACTAGCCTCTACTTAGGCCTGAGAAATTTAGGCTTTGTGCAACCACACCTCTAAGGCTTCTCGGCCCTTAAACAGACACCTGCGACTTCCCAATCTCAGGTTTGAACCCTTCTATCTCAACATGTGGTCACTATATCAACCTCAGCTCTTATCTATCTTCTGCGTCGGCATCTAAGGTGTTGGAATTTCTAAGTCTAACCCATTAGAAATTCTTCCTGTACTATTTGGTTTATTTCACTTACTTGTTTAATTACTTAACAAGTTATTTAGCATGTAAATACTGAGAATAAGCACAAGTATCAACATTACAGATCATCAACTGAAAGAAAACAAGCACACAAGTGAAACTGTTATTTTTGGACCAAAGTCTTTGGAAAAACCCAATGCAGGAAAATCGGTGTAGCTATTCAGAGGGTTTTATTACAATGCAGTTTTCATAATACAACTAGGGTGTCAGCAATGGCTCATCCAACAAAGAATGCCCTCGGCAGTAGTACCTCTCCTCGAAGACAAATATTTCGGCTGATTAATCATTGGATGAACGATCCCACAGCAACAATTGCAGCTTCCACTGCTCTGCATCATCCTATCTGACTCATTAGCACCCAATCTTCCCCACGAAAATCCTCCCAGTGTTGCCTCTTGGCCCTGCATTAGCTCAGCTAGCCTCTGCACAGCTACTGAAGCTTCTGCATCAGCACTTAGACCCTCTGCGTCACCCACACTAGCCTCTTCTGGCTCTACGCAGTTCCCAGCTGCCTCTGCATCACACCCAGCTGCCTCTGCGTCAACCTTTCCAGGCTCTGCTTTGTCTCTCTGGTACTAACTTTGCCTCTCTATAATGTATTCACTACCCCTCCCTGTCGATCACTGATTCACTTTTGCTTAGCAAACTCGCTCTAGCAAAATGAATGACTGATCACTCTGGTGTGTTCTCCAACTGACCTTCAAGCCTCCTCTTATACTGTTCTCGTTGGTCCATTAACGGTCGAGATTAAATCTATGATCAACGGCTAAGATTAGATTTGGCTTGATCCATCACTTTTGGAACCTTCTAACCCAATTTTATATTAACACCCATTAATATTTTATTTTTCCTAAATTTAGACTTAGGAACTCCATTAAAAATATTAATTATTTTAATATCTCCCAAACCAGTTAGAATCTGCCCAAACCATTTCTAGATCTTCGAGATCTCATGTGCTTTAGCCTCTCCACTAATTTTCATGGCTAGAGCATATCCGATGCTACCCCAAATCAACACTCCCTCTTAGCGAGGACTATGCTCTAGTAATACTCCACACTGAGTATCACCCTAAATATCCAGCACCGGTCTCTATGTTGATGCTAGGCCTCCCTGCCCAACATCCTCTACACTACTGCATCCTGTATTGCTGCCCATGGTCCTGCCACTGCCACTGTTGCATTCGTACGACAGCTCCCTCTGTGTCTGTGTTGCTGCTGGTCCATCCTCCCAGCACTGCATCTGCACTGAATCCCCCCTCATCATGTTGCATCGTGCTACTGCACTGCAACTCAGTTACTAGGAAGTAAGTAACTGATCCACCCAATTTCTGACATCCCTGTCAGGCTAGAAACACTCCTAATGTTGAAGCTCCCTCTGCCGCTAACAAGTGCTCCCTCTACTGACCTTTGCACTGCTGGAACAATTCCCTACATCTCACACCGTTGCACACCTCTCTATGCCATCCTGCACTAGTGCAACACTCCCGTGCCTCTCGCACTATTGCAACCTGCTAGCCTCATGTTATCCGGAGGACTCCTACACTGTAGAACTCTCTGCCGCTCCCATCTGCATCTCTCTACCGACATCCACTAGTCTTGCCACTCCTCTTCAGGGTTCCCATAGCAAGGTATAATCCAAGAGGTTGGGTATCTCAAGGATCTTGCCCCTCATTGCCTATAGTCTTCCTGACTACAACTCGATGTCTCCCCACTTCTTCTCAAGTGGCACATGAGCATTCATGGCACAATCGTCCTCCTCCTCGACTTCTTTCTCCGCCTTTGCAAGCACGGCCTTCGAGTCTGAAGCCTCTCCCTTACTCTTCTTCTTAGGACATTGATTTGCAAAATGACCCAGTTCCCCACACTCGAAGCACTTGACCTTGGAGAGGTCCTTCTTCTTCCTCTTCTCCTGCTTTCCTGCAGATGCTAAAGCCGCACCCTCTTCTTCATCCTTCTTGATCCTAATCCATTTTCCGCTATTCCCCGCCTTGTTTAGCCATCTGATCTCTTCGTGACAAAGAGCCGCCCACAGTTCTTCCCAATCTAGAAGACTCATCCTTACCCAGTATGCTCTAGAGAAATACCTTCCAATCCTTAGAAACTGCGTTCAGTGCGGTCCTCACCATCAATTCCTCATCCGGTGTGGCCCCTATGGAAGTTAGCTAGGCACGGATATCCTTCAAGCGAACGAGGAAGACATCTATCTACTCTCCCTTTTGCATTTGATATGCCCTTAGCTGATTCTCCAAGAGCATCTTCCTCTGCATGGAAATATGCTGGTACAATGTCTTCAAGGCATCCCACATTTCCTTTGTCGTTTCCTTCTAAGTAATATGTGGTACCACATGATCCTTGACCCCATCAAGGATGATGCACTTAGCCTTAGCCATTGCCTCCTCATACCTTTCATTAGCTACTGGTCAATTGGAATAGCTATCACTCTCGTGACGAATCCCTTGAGGTGATGTTTGTCTAGAATAGACAAGATCCTAGCCTTCCAAACCACAAAGTTGGACGCTCCGTCCAGACTATCCTAATCTCTCAGCCCATTCACGGCCATCTCACTACTCTTCTTTCGACTCCTCTGAGTCTCTCTACTTCCCAACTAGAAGTCCTCTGTTCGACTCCTGTTGAGTCTCTCAACTTCCCGTCTGGAAGTTCTTAGTTCGACTCCCTCTGAGTCTCCATTTCCCTTCTAGAAATTCCTCTACCAACGTCAGGTTGCCCCACTCCGATCGTCTATGCAACTGTACCACTGATCCTGATTCCTAGGCTAGAAATCCGCCTTGGGAGCAACTCCCTCCACCTTGGTCTTGCCTTGTTAGGTATTGTTCTGACCACAGTACCCCACCAACTTCGCTCCGTAAATTACCCACAACCTCCTATACCCTAGCAACTGAAGGATTGAGCCACTTGGCTCTGCGCAATCCCGGCATCGGCAAATCAGCTCCCCCAGCCAACTGCATCAGCCCTCCTCGCCTCTGTGTGGCTCTGCGTGAGCCTGATTTTGCCTCCCTTAGCCTCTGCACTACCTTTCTCCGACCCAGAAAGATGACGCAGTCCCTCTGCGTCACTCCTTCCTCTGTCACCTTCTGCAAGGATCAGCTCTATCACTCAGGACAACTAAATCTGCTACAAATGCTCTGCTCGGCTGACGCCTTCAATTTTCTTGTGATCTACAACCACCCTCTGATACCATGTTAGAATTTCTAAGTCTAACCCGTTAGAAATTCTTCCTGTACTATCTAGTTTATTTCACCTACTTGTTTAATTACTTAACAAGTTATTTACCATGTAAATAGTGAAAATAAACACAAGTACAGTATCAACATTTACAGATCATCAACTGAAAGAAAACAAGCACACAAGTGACACCATTATTTTTGGACCAATGTCCCCAGAAAATCCCAATGCGGGAAAACCGGTGCAACTATTCATAGGGTTTTATTATTATGCAGTTTTCAAAATACAACTAGGGTGCCAAAAATGGCTCACCCAACAGAGAATGCCCTTGGCAGTAGTACCTCTCCTCGAAGACAGATATTCTGGTTGATTAATCACCATATGAACGATCCCACAGTAACAATTGCAGCTTCTACTGCTCTACGTCACTCTAATAGGGACTGCGTCACCCTTTCCGACTCACGAGCACCCTGTCTGCCCCATGAAAATCTTCCCAGCGCTGCCTCTTGGCCCTGCGTCAATTCTGCTAACCTTACTGAAGCTTTTGTGTCAGCCCTCAGACCCTCTACGTCACCCACGTTGGCCTCTTCTGACTCTGCGCAGCTCACAACTGCCTCTACATCAACCTCTCCAAGCTCTGCGTTGTCTCTTTGGTACTAACTCTACCTCTCCGCAATATATTCACTACCCCTCGTTCTTGATCACTGATTCACTTTTGCTTAGCAACCCCGCTCTAGCAAAATGAATGATTGATCACTCCGGTGTGTTCTCCAACTGACCCTCAAGCCTCCTCTTATACTTTTCTCGTTGGTCCATCAGCGACCGAGATTAAATCTCTAATCAACAACTAAGATTAGATTTGGCTTGATCCATGACTTTTGGAACCTTCTAACCCAGTTTTATATTAATACCCATTAATATTTTATTTTTCCTAAGTTTAGACTTAGGAACTCCATTAAAAATATTAATTATTTTAATATCTCCCAAACCGGTTAAAATCTACCCAAACCATTTCTCGGTCTTCGAGATCTCATGTGCTTTAGCCTCTCCACCAATTTTCATGGCTAGAGAACATCTGATGCTACCCCAAATCAACATAAAGGAACTCGACCTTATTTTCTTGCCTCTATGCGGACCTTTTCGCCCTCCTACAGACAAAATTCATGCAACCTTTCTCAACCACAAACAGAGAATCTCTAGCACAGAACTTCTTCTTAAGCAAACAGACCACAGAAGGATTTTCGTCCTTCATTAGAGATCAAAATCCTCTCCTTAGAAACTCTTCCTTCCTTAGATTTGTGGCTCCTTTACTAGGTTAATGTTTTCACAAGATGAATTGCAATGTGTGGTGAGACCTCTCCTTATGTCTCTTGTATTTATATCTCTCCAACTATTGACTTAGGGGCTCTTAACTCCATTAAAGAGCCTCCACATCAATAATTCGAATAAACAATTATTAACTTTGGGTCTATAGCCCACAACATTAGGTCTAAAGCCCATCGCTTGAATACTTTTCCCATAGAAGCTCATTTTCATGGGTCAAATCCACATAAACCTAATACTCCAAGGTTTGTGGGAGTACCTCCCAACCTACAATTTCAACAAATTATTCTACAACAAGGTTTACAAATCAGCAATGTTTAGAAATTTGTGCCAATAATCCAAGTCAAATGCCAATCAAACCTGGTCAAGAAATCCACTGGCCAATGTTGGTCAAAGCAGCCAAAATATCAAAAATTCAACACTATTCAACTTGGCTTGGTCAAACCACCAGTGGTTTTGCGGTCAACCATGTGGTTCTACAATGAACCTTGCAATTCTACAGTCAACCTTTGGTCAAAATAGCTCAGTCAAAGAGTCAAACTCAATCAACTGCTACGGTCACTTTAGCTGGTCAAACTTGTCTAGATTTCAATGAAATTTTCTTCACATGTCCAGCCAAGTAAGCGATAAAAGATAGAAAGGTGATCCCCAAACAAATTTCATCTTGCTCTTCATTGGTGGAGAAATGAGACATCACATCATCTCTATATACTTCTCGAATGGAGCAAAAGACAATCCAAAGGAGACACCCTTTCATTGGGTGGGCCAACTTGGAGGAGGACCCTTTTTGGCCATGTAGGAATACCACCTGATGCTACAAAAAATCAACACTTCC
This sequence comes from Pinus taeda, assembly GCA_000404065.3. Classification (NCBI taxonomy): domain Eukaryota; kingdom Viridiplantae; phylum Streptophyta; class Pinopsida; order Pinales; family Pinaceae; genus Pinus; species Pinus taeda. The sequence goes on along the minus strand of APFE031752597.1, from coordinate 128,501 downwards.
TCTTAACAAGGGAGGTATTCTCCTTAGCTGCAAACAGATTTCCCCATAGCTAAAATTTCTCATCCACAAGAGAAGTCCATGGGCTTGCTATGCTAATGTAATGTCTCCTCACAAGCACGTGTATAGATATAGATCACTCCATCCTAGAGCATGCAATGTGAGTAACTTGGGTCATTTACCCCTACCCAAATCAACATGGCTTCTTAGGTAAATGTATCCATCTCCCCTGGTCAAATCAGCATGACCCAACCAAATCAACATGGCTTCTCAGGAGAAGGTCTGCCCTTGGGCCATTCACCCCTAGCCAAGTGAACATGACCCAGTGAAATCAACATGACTACTTGGGTGAATGTATCCATCTCCTATAGTCAAATCATCATGGTTTCTCAAGAGATGCTTTGCCCAATCCTGCAGTTGCCCTGGACCATTCACCCCTAGCCAAATAAACATGGCCCAACCAAATCAGCATGGCTTCTCAGGTGAATGTATCAAGCTCCCTTGGTCAAATCAACATGACTCCATGGGAGAATGTACGTCCGATCCTGCAAAGACATCAAAACTCCCCCCAGCGAGGGAGACATTTTGCATCACACCAAGCTTGTCTCTGAAGTATACAAACTTCACTCTAGACAGAGGCTAGCTGAGAATGTCCACAATCTACTCATCCATGGATATGTATTGTAGCTTCACTGCACCCTTCTACACCGTGTCTCGGACGAAGTGATATTTGATCTCAATATGCTTTGACCTAATAAAATAATCCTACAAGAAGCTCCCAAAGCCACATTGCTTCACAACTTGACAAAATGGTTGCAATATACTCTGCTTCTATTGTACTGAGTGCAACATAACTCTGTTTTCTGCTAAACCAGGGTCTCATAGATAATTCCACGCTGAAGCAGCATCTCGAGGTGTTCTTTCTGTCCTTTGCACTATCGACCCAATCTGAATTAGTATATCCCTACAGCCTCACTTCACCACCTAAGACATATCTCAAACGTATCAAATTGTACCATGTTGGTACCTCAGCACATGTTTTGTCGCATGCCTCAACTCAACCATAAATAGACGAGCTTCCCTCACTGGATCCATCACTACAATTGCTTTCTGGTCACCCTCGCTGAGTGCTCCCTCTGACACTGAAGCAGATTCTCCTATGGCGATCATGGCTACTCCCTTCTGTCACGAAAGCAAATCCCCCTACCTTTGCTACTCCCTCTGTCACTGAAGTATACCATGTTGTCTAGCATGGTCCCCTCATAGAAGGCATACTGCTCCTAGAGACCTCCTGTCTCTGAGCATCTAGTCTAACAATCTCAACTCATGACATCCTTTTTGAAGGTTGCCCCTTCCACTCTATCTAATTGTCAACTACCTTTGAACTAGAAGCTCCTCCAGTCATCTAGCACTGTCCTCGATGTCCTGACTCCTAACACTTTGTACAATCCTCCTCAAATAACATCAATCACTCTTGTCGAGTTTATGCTCGAGCCCTTAGAACATACAAGAAACTAACCATCTAGAGGTTGGAACAAAAATCTACTTGTAGTTCACTCCCTCTCTCTAGGAGAACCCTCTTGCCACAAAACTTGCATGTATGTTGCCATTGCCTTGGCAACCTCCACAATGGACTTGTTCTTTCGTCAAAACTCATTCAAGAGCTCATGGAAGAAGTAAAAATCATAACCAAGCAATCATTTTAAAACAATTAAGAAGAAAATTCTAAGGAGAATCAAGTCCAGACAAAAATAAAAAGGACAAGAGGCTGACTAAAAAATCAAGGGAAAAAAAACGATTGGAAGTACTTATCTCTTCATCAAGGAAGAAATTGTTGAGGGTTGTTGATCCAAATTGGATCATTATATTGTTTGTCACTCATTTCGATGCTTTGAAGGTGGAAAAAGTGGAGGAATCAAGTCGTAGGACTATTTTTACTGGTGGCACCTAGTTTGGCAAATTGGGATCGAAACCTTCCAGAAGCATTTTGAGCCATCAGACAACATTTTTTGGGGGTGAAACTTTGTCGTTTTAGCACCGCACCCTTTTATCATTTTCTAAAGAAGGAAAACGGTTAGGCCTTGAGGCCTAAAAAAAATTCAAGCCCTTGCAAACACGAAAACTTGCCCAAATCACTGCAAAAATGCTGGACGTTGAGCTTGGAGGATGATTGGAAGCTAGATCTTGCCTTCCTAGACCTAGATTTGCCTCAAAACCCCAGCAAAATTCTCTTGATCAACTTGAATTCCAGCTGCACACATGAATCAAAGAATGCCAAACCCCAAATATATATACAAAATGTAAAACCCATAAAAAAAACCCTAAGCACTACAAAACAAATGGGTTAAAAATAATTTACAATATTTACAAAACAATAATTTTTTGGAGAAATAATTTTAGATAACTAACAAAAGATATTGGCCAAACCCTCCTGCAAAATTAAATACCACAATGAAATCTCAGAGCCCAAACATAATCATCTTTTCCCCACAATCTGTGAACTTGGAGCCCAAGGGCTAGCGTACATGTAATCTCTATAATATTTTCAAATAAAATTGTTAGATCATATGTTGAATTAAATCACCTAAGATAGCATGTACCAATAGAATGTTCTTATCACCGACAACTGAAATAACAATTATTTAGCAGTATTCAACACAATATAGGATCGCACATAGCTAACACATACCACAAATCAACAGACAAAGAACACCATGAACTGAACCCCAAAGTCTTTCTATTATGATACAAAATGTTCCCAGCAGAACAGCAGCTCAATACCAGCGTTCAAAAATTACATCATCCAAAGATAGAAAATAGAAGCTCAATGGCTTCTTTATATAGAGAATCCCCTCCAAGTGGAAAATAACGGGTAGTTGGTTTGATCCCCGTCAAACTAATCTCAACCATTGAAAGCAACTTGATCATCTCTTAATCTCCACCATCGATTTTTTTTGTGTAAGCTTGGTAGGACTCTCCGATTTTCGTGTTTACATGTCCATTATTCACCCCACTACAGGGGGGGTAGCCCAAGATTTAAACCCAAGACTTCTAGTTCGGTGAGACTCCATTTCCACGGCCACTGCCACATGCGGACTCCACTATCGAATTTTTAATTTTGAGGGAAAATTGGAATTTTTCTTCAAACCCACTTTTAATTAATCCAAAAATTAATATTTTGAATTAATTTCCTCAAAATTGACTGACTTGACCACCAAATTCCAAGGGCTCAAATTTTCTTAAAATATCCATTTTTCCCTTGGTAGGGGACATCCAAAAATTGAGTTCTTTTTAACTCACGAAAATTTTGTTATTTTCCACTTGGTGAGGAATTAATTGCTCTATAATTATTTTTTGACTCAAAATTAATTGATTTTTTGGCTTAGGATTTTTATTTAATTTAGCTAGAAAATTTAATTAATAATTTTTTTCACCCTCAAATATTTTAGCCATGTTGTCTAAATATGAAGGACCATGGACTAAAATATTTTTTACATCAAATTATTACAATATCAACCCTTGAAAGGGGAAAACACATTCAGAATTAGACCCTCAATAATTTACCCAATTCTGCAACACAATATGATCTAGTATAGACCAAGTGTGTTTGTAATAGAATAATTTAGCCAAATGTGCTTAAATTATTCTCAAACACACTTTTACAAAGACTCGATATAACACTAGGACTCAACTAAGACCTTGTCAATGAATTCCACCCTAGCTTTGGGGTTTAAATAAAATAATTTAGCCAAATGTGCTTAAATTATTCTCAAACACACTTTTACAAAGACTGGATATAACACTAGGACTCAACTAAGACCTTGTCAATGAATTCCACCCTAGCTTTGGGGTTTAAGTTAGAAGAAAAACTCTGTCGATTATCTGTGTTTAGAAACACACATAATTCGGTGAGGTTTAAAAGCTTCCTAGGATGAAACCCTTTGCCAAAATCAGAGGCTTACCTAGTTGTTGTTACATAATTAAACAATCATACTAGCATCATTTACAATACAACTTGCAAAAATTGGGTTTACAATGATACAAATGTGTTGGTTGATGACTTCGAACTCTGAAAAAATTTCTTCACATCTTTGCATTCTGCTTCCTTGAATTGTTGACAAAGTGTGGTCAACATCTGGCTCTACTTGGGGACATGTTGCTTTGTTGAAGGAATGTGAGAATCAAGAATCCTGTATCCAAGAAAACATAAGTCCATCAAATAGATATCCGCTTAAAATCAAAATCATCATGTATATATAGAACATCAGTTGGAATTGAAAAGCCTATCCTAACATATTAAAACGTAAAGACATAAAATATAAATGCGTGGAAAGAAAACTAACTACTGACATAAATAAAATCCTATCTAAGAGTGTAAGGTTAGAAATACAATATAAGAGATGCCCTATGGCATCAAATGTCTTCAACGTAGTGCATACTGAGCATCTGTTGACTTTCAAGCAGGTTCGTGGGTTGTTTTTCTTATGTGCCACGTTGAACTCTAAATCCTAGGACTTTGACTTATCCAAATATCAAGTTGCTCCCAGCCATCAGATGCATCAAACCTCTTCCTTCTTCTTTTCTGTTTTTTACTTTTACTTCTGACATGTTGTGATGTTAATACCGAGATCAACGTAGATTTTTTGTCTTGATTTGAAAATTCTTGGATGAAATTTTTGAAGAATTTGAGGTATGCCTGATCTTATTCTAAATATATTATGTCAAAGGTGACACATAAGTCCAGCAAGTACTCTGATTGACCTCAATAGCCTGATTTTTCTCAATCTCTTTTCCAACTATGCCACTGCCAACTAACCCCCTTTTAATGGGACAAATGACCTGCTCACAATGAGATGGAAATTGCTTTAGTGGACTCGGAGGTTTGTGATTTGTTGAAAGATCATTATGCTTGTCCCCTGGATCCTTTGGTTTTAGTTAGAATTCTTGAACCTGTGATTTTCTCGTCATTTTCAGATTACTTTGAAGAGTGATTTGTTCGGTCTTCATGGCAGCCATTTCTTTGGCGTGCTTTGATTCCATATTTTCATTTGTTGTATGTGATCAGCCTCCATGGTTTTTCTCATGTTTTGTAACCTGTCCTCCATGGCAGTGATTTCCTTAACATGATCTAATTCCATGGTCTTTATTATTCGTGCTTGGTTTTGTTCCATGGTGATTAAATGGTCTTGCATGGTGGCCATCTGATTGGAGTGATCAATTTCCATGACTTTTAGCTCCTCATCATGCTTTTCTTCTATGGCTAACAATTCGGTGTGCATGGATCTCATTTCCTTGGTGTGATATACTATTAATCTTTCTTGATTAAGCTCCATGGTTTTCATCAATTGTGCTTGACTGAATTGCATGTCTTTAATCATTTGGGTTAATTCCTTGATAAGATGATTATCATTTTCTATTTCATCATCAATATTAATTTGATCCTTTGTCCTTGCCTTACACTATCTAGGATTCTTCTTGCAATGGCACAAGTGGATTCATCATGAAAATACTCAAAAGGTCTGCAATATGGCAAAGATTGATGTGGCGCATTCTCTTTAAACCTTTCTACGATAGTTGGGCCCTTTATAGGATCACTTTCATCTTTCTTCATGGTGCTAGTGGTACCAGGTGAATCCCTTTGATCTTTATATCTATTTTTGAAAGCATTGACGATAGCTTTCAGAGAATCAAAGAAATTGTCAAAAAAATAAAAAACCATTTTATAGCATCACCTTCCAAAGAAAGGACAAAGAGTCACATCTTGACATCTTCATGATTAAAATATGCAGAGCCATCGAACCTTAGCATACAATGAGTAAACTTTATGAGATGATCTTTAGCAGTGATTGCAATATTACCTGTGAAAGAAGGCAAATTATCAATGGCCATATCTAAAATATCATGAAGAAAATCTTGAATGATAGTAAAACAACAAGGAGCAAACAAGTCATTCATGATGACTTGCTCAAAAGGAGCTAATCGATGTCAGAGAGAGAGATTCTTGTTCAAGAAAAACAAGAGGTCTACAAGAAACGAGCTTCTAGCAGAAATTCTTGTAAAAAATGAAAGAAGTGGAGTTGCCACTTGAACATGAATCTAACTCTAGAATCCAAAAGACCAAAACTGAAAGGTTAGTAAAGGACCAAGAAAAGAAAAAATTCTATCCACGGACCAGGGAATAGCAAATGGATATCAAGGACCTATTTGAGAGAAAATGAATGCTTACTAAAATGTAATTTGTTTAACCGAGCTCTGAGAGTGGGGTTAACCAAGCTACTAGAATTTCTTCTAGTATAAGCTCTTGTGAATGGATGAATAAGTGGAGTTGCCACCCAAACAAGAAACTAACCCAAATGTCCAGGTGCTAACGTGTAAAAAAGAAGGTGAACAAAGTGATGATAAGATTAGTGAAAAGATGAAGAATGAGAGGATGAAAAGATGATGAGATGGAAAGGATGATGATAAAGTGTTGCAACGCCAAGGACTAAGAAATTGATCCACAACAAGGGCGCCAAAAAATGTTGTCACCCAAATTGTATAGGCAAGATACGACAATGCTTAGGTCGGGGGTTGTCACTATAATCTCTGCCCTCTCCATTCTAGTTGTCCCCCTACAGCAAGCTATGGGGGGTAGTCCTATGAAATGTGAATACGGGAGACTCGTTGGCAATCAACAAGTCTGAGAGACACAATTGAATGGCCTAGCAACTTGGTTGAAATAGCAAGTTTAAATAGTTTGATAAAATTATTATAGAAGACCAATGCCTTGAATGGAGTCAACTACTTGCTTAAGACATATTATTTACCAAGTCACCAGATGAACAGTTGTTGCTTAAGAATGCTTCATTATCCTATATGAAATGCAAATCTAAGTGAGATGCAAAATCTTGTTTTTATTTTAGTTTATATGCCTAACTAGGTGAATCCCTTATCCCAATAGTTTTGAAGGAATTCTCGAGAAAAAGTTGTGGAGAGAAAGAAAGGGGAAGCAAGCTAAGGCTTGATTAACGATCTCTCCCCTTGAAATCTAACCACCCGATGCCTTCGACGCTGCAGAGACTGTGGCTCTGACGACTGCAAGGTCACCGTGTTAACTACTAACAAGGGTCTATCCTTCGCAAGCTAAGTGAGAAGGGTGGTCATGTCTCTCTACCAACCAAGCTTATGCTTGGAGGTTAATTAATTAATGCAAGAGGGCTAGTTCTAGAATGCTAATGCAAAGTATGAGTGAAAACTCTTAAGGTGAGATTATTAATTTCTCAAGTGCTTGGGGACAAACTACAATGATTTGCAACTTAAACAATAAAACAATGATAATCCTCACCCCAAGAGAAAGTGCTCAAATTACGGTGCCAAAAAATGTTACCAATATATCAATAGACAATTAGTTAGGAGATAGACAAAATTAAATTGACAAGATAAATGCTTCTTAACACAATTAGCAATTTCAAGATTAGAACAATGACAGCTTCAATACGTCAATTAGATTTTTTATCACAATTCTAATTAGACTTGACTAAGCACTTTAAAAGTGACTATAATCACAAGAGCTATTAAGCTCACAATATCAATGAAGAGCAACCAATAATAGCAATGATATATTAGAGCATTAATCCACAATTTGCCAATCACATTAGACACGTATCAATCCAATTAGAGCACTTGAATGAAAAATGTTGATGCAAAAAATAACAAGATGCTAATAATTCTTTTGACCAAATTTTCAGTCCAAACCACTTCGACCATAAATGATTATGAATTATAACATTTCCTTAGCCAATTTAAGAGACTTAAATGTGATTTATCACTTCTGCAACCTTGTTTCCAGAAGTCTGCAAATTTAAATCAGCAGCCAAAAAATAATGCAAGATGTCAAATATAAGCTAGAAAATCAATGCATTAAACTTCCAATGATATCCAGTTGATTATGTGACTGCTTAGAAGCTATAAATCAGACTTTTTATGTTCAGATCAGACATCAAAATAAAATATATCATACTTGTCACAACTCATAAAATTAATGATTCAGTCCCTCATAAGCCAACAAGATGCCAAATAAGCTCCCGTGATTAGCTAATTAAGTTAAGTGATTATTAGATGATCTTTGGACAGTTTTAATGGTTTTTATTTGATTTATATGACTGCATATATGGTTGTAGCAAAACAGAAAAGATAATGAGGGGAATCGCGGCAAACCAAGAGGCCTAAAGGCCTAGTTGAGGGCTAGTTTGACTTCCAATGAGCTTGGCTACCTGCAACCACCAAATTAGCTCTAATATTGCTGCAAAACCACAATGTTAACCTACTCAAACAATGTAAAAACCATAGATGATTGAATACAAAGCTAAGGCAAGGGCTAGAGAGCTAGAAAACCCCAAAACTAGGGCTAGAAGAGGCAAGGAAAGGCAAACAAGGGCAAAAGAAGGCCCAAATGGGCCAAAAAAGGTCACCGCTAGGGCAGATAAGCCCACAAGGGCTAACGTCAAGCCCGAAGAGGTTGACACAAAGCTAAGGAGAGGCCCTAGAGGGCCTACGGCTAGGGGAAAGGCCCCTTAGGGGCTGCAGCTAAGGCCAAATGGAGGGCCAAGAGGGAGAAAGGCCTCTTAGAGGCCATGGCAAGGAGGAGGGCCGAGGCACTTTAGAGGCTAGACGGTAAGCCTAAAGGAGGGTCGAGAGTTAAAAAAATCCCCAGAAGGGCTGACAGTTAGGGTAAAGGGCCACCAAGGGCCACTGCCAACCCTTAAGGGCTTGCGACCTATGGAAAAGGGAGGGTCATGGGCCCTAGGAGGCTCCTAGGCCTCACTGCTAGGCCAAAGAAGGAAAACGGCTAGGCGTTGGGGCCTTACAGAAAAAAGAATCAAACCCCGGCAAACACAAAAACGTGCCCAAATCACTGTAAAAATGTTGGACGTTGAGCATGGAGGATGATTGGAAGCAAGATCTTGCCTTCCTAGGCCTAGATCTACGTCAAAACCCTAGCAAAATTCTCTCAATCAACTTGAAGTCCACCTACACACATGAATCAAAGAATGTCAAACCCCAAATATATCTACAAAATGTAAAACCCCAAAAAATTAAAACCCTATGTGTTGCAAAACAAATGGGTTAGAAATAATTTATAAATTATTTACAATATTTACGAAACAATAATTTTTTGGAGAAAGTCTTTGTTAAATTGGCAACTAGGGCCAAACTCCATGTGGGTCAGCTTATTTGTGACAGCTGATATTTTTATTGGATCCCTCTCATCGAGAGGTGTAGGATTGATCTAAAGATCATCCGATTCCGATAAGTATTTTTGGAGATATGAATTTATTTTGTTTATGTAATTATTATCAAGCCGACCAGCACTTGTGTAGGCTCTTGAAGCCCAACCGATGTGTCTATTCATTATCCACGTTTTAGTATAAATTGGTGAGGATTTGTAGTCATTTGGCAACTCACCTCAAGTGATCTCCTCTCCACGTCTTGCGTTTATGGAGAAGGAGATTCACTATGATTTTCGTTGGCTGAATATGATGATGCCCTAATCTTATACGCTGCCCTAATTACAGTCATGGAGAAGAAGACCTAGACGCTGTTTAAAGAGACCTATTCACTGCCCTAAGACATTTAGACGCAGGCCCTATGGATGCTGTCTTGGAGGAGGATTATCTCATTGAAGGAATGCACCTATGCTGTCCCAAAGGAGGCTCCTACGCAGTCCTAGGAAAGGCTTTAACGCAGGTTAGGAGATGCCCTAGGTGCAGTCATAAACTCGGATGTGTGGAGCAGAAATACCCTTGGATAAGGATGCAGCAAAGTGTGAAGTTTGGGCTCAATACATTCTTGGAATGGATCTGACTTCTTGTTGACAACCTCGGCATCAATGATATGTTACCCTCGTATGACAAGGAGCAGTATCCTCTCACGGCATACCTGTAATCTGAAGATGGTGTTCTTGGATAGGCTGATGATAATCTCGGCATACATCTAGGAAGCATATTTGTAGGTGTTGTCTTGTCTCAACATCAAACGGATGGAGCAGAAAGGCCCTAATACTTGTAACAGTAATCTCCTGAAGATGTTAATACAGTCTCGACATAGCTATAGACTTTGGTGTAGGATCTCGGTGACTAGGTGCAGTCATGGATAGAGCAGAGATCCTTATTATAGAGGACAGTTTAGGATGTCCTTCTCGGAGGTTGGAAATCTCGGATGAGGTACAGTAAGGTATCTCTGTTACAGCCTTGTGATGAGTGCAGCACTGTGATGAAGTGCAACATACTAATGATGGGGACAGCATGATGTATGGACAACAGCATGATGTAGATCATGGGTAGATCATGATGATGGAAGGGGCAACATATGCACAGGCAGCATGATGACAATGAGTCATACCAGCAGGGGCAACATAATGACGATGATGTATGGGCAGCAAAT